>ML813620.1:96297-109927 GCA_009831015.1 Picea engelmannii | reverse complement strand
AGAGATAATGCTTATGAAGTTGAGTTGCCAAAAGAATTGGATATTTCACCTATGTTTAATGTGAAGGACCTTTATGATTTTTCAGGTTATGACTCAAATGAAGTGGAAGAATATGGTAAGCAAAATGATGAATCAGATTGGATGGAACATGTGCCAGTGAGAGAGTAGCCAAAGATATAAAGGAATTTAGACAAGAAGATATCAAAGATGAAAGGCACATAATACAAGCAATACTTAGTGAACTGGAGAGGTAAACTTGATACATCAAACACGTTGGTCTTATAACCAAAGTTTTAGAGATTGCGCAAGGGTAAGATGATCATCAAGCAATCATTGAGTGGTTTGTGGGCAAAGGAATTGTTATTTTAGGAAGGAGAGTTTATGTAGGAGCATCGTGATGCATGCTAGATTATGTATGCACAAAGGATGATAAGCATACGAAGTACTCAAGGAGAATTGGTGTTGGTCAACTTGTAGATGTAGATGGAACAATGGGTACAAAGAAGCATACATGTAGGAAGATAAAATGTGATGCATGTGAGAGAAGTCGAAAGGTCATGCGTTGGAAGTTGAAGAGATAGTCATGTAGTAGTTGGAGCTAACCAAGAAATGATGGAGATGGATTGTTGATGTAGTAGGACAATTGAGTTCATTGGAATGCCAAAGGACAAAGGTGAGCATTATATATTTGATGGAAGGAAATGGAGATCGAATTAGCCCCAAGTATGAGAGAAAGACTTTCAGTTGGATTTGAGTGGGAATTAAGTGAAGTTGTCCTCAAGAATAAGGCTTTGGAAGGAAGTCATATCTCAATGAGACAACAAAGAACACTACTAGAAGCATTGCCATTGAAAATTAAACATGCAAACACCGAGGACACAATGAGGAGGATTGAAGATAATTGGTACTTTAGTGATTTGATGCCAAAGGCCAAGGAGTATGAAGGAGGCTAAGTGTTTGTGGGATTAATAGATTGCAACTA
Organism: Picea engelmannii; assembly: GCA_009831015.1. Lineage (NCBI taxonomy): Eukaryota > Viridiplantae > Streptophyta > Pinopsida > Pinales > Pinaceae > Picea > Picea engelmannii. Next base: position 108,945 of record ML813620.1, on the reverse strand, counting down.
TGAGAAATAAGTGTAAGAGAAGTAGAGCACATAGTGTGTTTGATCTGCAAAGAGAGTGAGTTGTACTTGGAAAGGTTGTGAGGATTTCTGAAAGACGAAGGAAAATCTATTTTATACTTTGATTGTAATCCTTGATATTATGAATGAGTATTCTTTTGTGATTCAATTGTTGTGTTTGTATTTTTGTCTTGTATATTTGTGTTATTTTCTTTTTGCTGCAAATAACTCATATGGTTTGGAGCAGTGTGTAGACTCCTGAGTTGGGTCCATTGCCTATTGCAACGCATCACTTTTTGTTGATATTCTTGACACTTCGAGTCTTTACTATTTAATTTTAATTTTCAAAAGATGAAAAACTCTATTATATAATGTATGATGTATTATCATATTTCATTTTAATTTGGGTCATTGATAACTCATGGAGGAGAGGTACCCCAAATCTTCCCTTATAACCCAACCACTTTAAGAAGATAACCCAATGCATCTATTGCTAAAACATTCAAGGAGCCAATGGGCAACCTTGCCTAATGGATTTGTGTAGAATGATCCTATCGAAAAAAGTCATTTATTTAAAAAAATGCTGAAGCAGGTGAAAAAAAGGCTATTAACCATATCCACATAGTGAGCACCAAACCAAAGGCATTGCAATGTTTGGGTGATGAAGCTCCACTCTATTCTTTCATGAACTTTGTCAAAAGTGATTTTGAGGAATATAGAATTTCTTTGGGCCTCCCTAGGCATACTTCGTGGCCTCCCATACATAAATCATTGTATCTTAAATGAACCTCGTTGATCAAAGCTAGTGTGATCTTATTTGACTATGTGAGAAACTATTTTGTGAATCTGCATAACCATTACATTGGCTAAGCTTTATAATAGATATTTAGATGTTTATGGAACACCTCCTACTAATAGAATCTTTGTCAATATTTTTTAAAATGAGCTAGTTCAAACCTTGGTCCAAGATTTCTGACAAATTTCCATTAATAAATCCCTCTTTAGCCATTTAATACAAACAATGTTCCACATTCTTTTAAAAATATCGCAAGGAAGGCCATAAGGACCGAGAGATTTACTAGTTTTATCGAGTTTAGAATAGCAAGGATTTCATCCTTAGTTATCTCGCCATTATTTAATCCCTTTCAATTAGGTAGACCTTGTTAGGAATAACATTAAGAACCAAGATAGATATACAAATATAATCACAATAGATCCAAAGATATCTGAATACAATCACCACACAAGATATATGAAACCATATAGAAAACCACAACTTTATTATATCAAACCCTTGAGGTAGGGCAACACCATACAATGGATCCTATTATGGAAGGGATTTATTAATGGAAATTTGTCAGAAATCTTCGAGGGGGCATCTTCCTATTGAGCTTCAGCTCCAAATACAATACTTATTTTCATGTCTCATTACATTGCTTGAACCCCTTTATATAGTGCTACCATCACCTAAGAACATTCTAGAGGAGGAATCTTCTAGAAGTAGAACCTTTTAAGAAGTCCTCTTACATTTATTATATCTAACTATCCATTTATTATATCTAACTACTATAGTGGGCCTTATTTAATAATATAGTTGACCTAGTCCACCTTACATTGAATGACCTCCACTATTATCACTATGGGCCCTCTGGGCCCCCCCGACTACCTCTCTAGCTACCTTACATTCCATCCCTCTTATAAAAGCGTTGTCCTCAACGCTTGATGTACAACCATATACCAGGGTCCCATGGATAATTATGGACCATAATGCTGAAGAAGACTGGAGAACCAAGGTCCCATGTAGAAAAGAAAGCCACCATGCTGATGTAGTCTGACCACCATTGTAAGCCAGGGTCCCATGTCCAAGTACTCATGTGAACTCTCGGTCGAAGATTTTGGAACCCAATAACCAACTCAAAATGAGCTCCAAATACTGACACCTATCATGTGGATCCAAATAAGAAGATCCATCCACATAGTGGAAAAGGGTCATAGCAGAATCTGGAATGAATAATACCACTGTAGAATATGTAGACTGAACGCTGGTAACTAGCTCTTGATGTGGGACATTGATGTTCTCTACAGAAGGTGGAGTAGAGTCATCAAATAAAATATGAAAGTGGTTGTCATCCCAGAAATGACAACTATCCATATACCAATCATCACAATTTGCCTCAAAATCATATCAAACATATATTTCTTGATTATATTCATCCTTGAGGCCCTTCATAAGAAATCTCTCCTGCATGTTATTCAATGAATCTTGAATAGTACGAAAACTATCATTGAGGCCGTCTGTGAGGCTGTTTGTGAGGCCATATACAAATGCATCCAATCTGTCATCCAATGTGTGAAACAATTGGGCTTTGAATGATTCAAGAATTTCTTTCAGGTTTTGAGAAGAAATAGCCATTTGAGCATCCTATGAACTCACGTCTTGCAACTTTTTCCTTGTAGCCTTAAGATCTTGCTTCCTTGCATGGGCCACCATTCTTCCCTATCCTCTAATGAACTTAACAATTGCATGGGTGGTCGAGTCCAATCATAAAGGACAACCTATATTCCCTTGAGGCTTGGGGCAAAGGTTCTAAACTCTATGAAATAAAGCATAGAAGTCCTCTGAATCTAAATGTGTGATGTTGAGCTTGAAAGAAGAGTAGGTGAGATCATCTTGACTTTGGTGGAATGAAACATAAGTGAAAACAAGATGGTGATTCAAACCGACAACATCGATTGAAACATCAACTGGTTGGAGATTCCCTACAAAAGAAAATCCCTCTCTAGGGGCATAGAATCCTTCCAAGTAGGGTTGAACACTATCCTTGCACTGGCTTAAATTAGACCAAGTGAAGTAGCCACCATAATCAAAATCTCTCTTCTTCCAATTTAGATTGAAAATTTTAAGGGTAGTCTTACACCTATTCCAGGTCTGTTTATGACTACCTATAATAGAGGCATTTCCCCCTTCATGATCCCTTGTCCAGTCTACCATAATAAAGTCTCCTCTATCCAATCTGCATCTAGAAGTAAAGATGCAAGCCAATCCCAAGGAACAATTCTCCCTTGAGTGGAATCTGGACCATATTTAGAGCAAAAGCGTACCACCCTATCCTTAGGCAAAGTAGTCACCCAAACACATTGATTTGATTGATTTGAACCACGTGCCATAACATAGTTGCACAAAGAGTGAGGTAGGGAGAGAACCACCTCGCCCCATTGTAATTAATGATGGTTGACTAAGAGTTATCCATCTGTCATCTTAACTAAGGTTGCTAGAGCATCGAAGTGAGTGGGAATGCCCTTTGCCAAAAAACCATGGGAGTGGAGTGTCTTGAGAGTGTTTTTTATATAATATATACTTTTGTATATTATAATTCATTTATATTAAATAACATGCAAAATGCCAAATTAGTTGCACAATATATGAAAACATGCATGTTTGTACTACTTGTAGATAAATACTACATTATTACGAAGTTAGAAATGTCATTGACAGTGGATTAATGATTAACTATTCAAGCATTAACCATTTAGTAGTTGCAAACATACAAATTTTAAAACCATATAATAGGAAATAGACATTAATTTATGGAATGAAATAGGCTATCCGACAACTGTCAAAATGACCAAAGATTTATGTTTACAAAATTGGCTATCTACATAAGTTCTAAAATGATAATTTAACTTAGGTACGAGGAGTCAAAGGTCCAGAATGCTATTCTAAGCTAAAGTCTTAGAGTCTATGACATATAAAGTAGTGAAAAAGGAGAAACAATTATTCTAATTTCTATCTACTTTTCCATTCTCTTTGCACTACCACGATTTCCCCATGAGCCTCCATGTGGTAGTGGAGTTAGAGTTGATGTTGAAGGTAACCGTGTAGATGAAACTAAACAAGAAGCTCATGCTGCTAGACTCTTGGTTAGAGTGACCAAGGCAATAGATGTGGGTGTCATCTCACCATGATCATTATCATCAAAAAGAGCATTCTCCAGTTGCCCCAAAACCAATGCTCCATCCTCCAAATTATCCTACTTTGGATTGTTGTCCCAAGTCTTATATGATTTATCCATCTTGGACTTCTCACAATGATGGGACAATAATCACAAGTTGTAATGCACATAAACCAAGCTCTTTGTTTGGTTTACATTCAAGTTGTTTCTTCTAACACCGTGGAAGAAATTATATGTTCTCTAACACTTTGCGGAAGAAGTGTTCACCACCTGTGAAAACACCCATGTTGCCAAACATTGTAGGTGTGTGGTAGAACTGCCATGCATGTTCCACTACTCAAGAGAACATAGATTCCCCGAATCTCTAATTGCATGGTTGGTCTTTAAGGTATGGAATGATGTAGTCAATTGTTGGCATATGGTACCACACTCCGCCTCATTATGGACAAGTTTGTCTAATGCTTTCATATAACCAACCTGAACCTTTGGATCTTGGTGTGGTTTTCTCTTCCCTTGACCACTAGGAATTAGTGCTTGTAGCCATGATAGACAATAATATTTTGGTGTAAGCACATATGGCAAGACATGTAGTGTAGTATTTAGCTTTTACCCCCTCTATATGAATATGATTATACAAGTTCACATTTCTAGGCTAAACAATGTGCTTATTTTGGCCTAACATGCTATCCATCTGCTCATACACCTCCCTATTGACTAACTGATTTGAGTCTGCAAACCAAATAATGTTATGAATTGGCTTGGAGAACTACAAAACATATTTAACTTGTGACCAGAAACGACCATCAATAACAATTTCCCTCACTGCATTAGCACCATCTTGATGAGTGCTCAAGTCATCCCACTCATCACTTACCACCATAACACCCAAACCTTGTCTTACCTTCAATAGGTGCTTAAAGGTGAGGAAATATCTACCAAATCTAGCCTTTGCAATCTTAAGTAGTTGTATCCTAGAGTAAGTGCCATAAAAGCAATGGACCCTTGTATGCACAATGATGAATTTGAGGAGTTTCTTCCCTCTCTTGTACACGCACTAATCCATCCATAGTCTCTTTGCTTGACAATGTCATGCATCAAAAGGTTCAATGTATGCAACAAACACCTAGACCAAAAGATGAAAGGATGTGTCGACTCGATGATTTTTCCTACTCCTACAATTTGCTGCATTAGTAGTAATTACATGAATCACATTAGAAGGACTAACAATCTCAATGATTTTCCTTCTCCCTTAGAATTTGTTGCATTAATAGTAATTACATGAATCACATTAAAAGGACCAACATTATTAATGGTTTTTAGTAGGAGGTCTGAAATGTTTTGAGCAAATGTAGTGATTGAAAAGGAGTCACATCCTACAAGAAACATTGCACCACTAGCCGAAACACCAAGAACATTTATCAAACATTGGTTTCTAACATTTGTCCAACCATCAGATATAATGGATACCCCACTATCCACCCACACATTTGTAAATTAAGACAAAGCTCTTTGGATTTTCTCTCTTTCCCTATCGTGCAACATATTTCTAGCTTTCTCATACCCAAGGTCCTTGTATCCTGGGGGGATTTGTTGATGGCCTAAACCATATCATACCAATAAGGAAAGCGAAGAACAACAAATGGTACACCACATGCATAAAGAAAACATACCACTTTTGCATCCACCTCATCTCTACCATCAACATTAAGGAAATATGCTATTATTCACACAAAAATCCACCCCCTTAATGCCCTGTAGTTCCACTAGCATGAGCATATGCAAATGTGGTGCCGCTAAATCTATTTGATGCGTTAGATTGAATTCTTTGTGCAACTTCCCCTAACTTGATGTATTTTTTACCTTGGGGCAAATTGAGATTCCAATTGTCTCCTTATTATCATCTCTCCAAATACCCCACAAAGATGCCTACTCACACAAATATATGAATTGGTTTAGGGTTTTCCTAGATGACAATCATGCCTACATAAAATTTTAATGGTTCCACCCCCTCTCCCCCCTTCAAGTTTTGTCACATACTTTCATGAGGGGGTTATAATGAAGTTTGCTTCTAGCTTCATTGCCACCTTCATCTTCATCCCCTTCCAAACCTTCCTCATGTTCATGTAACAGGTCACTATGACTATGACCACTATCCTCTTCTTCCCTTTCATGTCTATTCCCCACCAACACCATGAGAATAAAAAACGGAAGCATACACCTCAAGAATATTTTCTTGAAGTCTTAGATGAAGAACCTACAATAGAGTGAGGGAGAAGGAATGGGAAAGAGTAGGAGAAGAGGAAAAAATTCACAAACAACCAACACAAACAAATACAAAAAAGTACAAAGAATGGGTGTTAGGCTTATCTCTTTAACTCTCTAACTATTTGCAGTAGTAGAAAGTGACTATGGTGGCCTTAGTTCTCTCTTCCAAGCTCTCACAAATTTGCCTTCCTAAAAAACTAGCAAGAAGACCAAGCTGCCCACTTTAAACTCTATCACATAAAGATGAAGAAAATGAGGAAAATAGTGAGGGAAAAGTGCTTTTGTTTGCCCCACCTTTTAAAAAGGGGCTTTTTTTGTTATTCTTCTTTTCTGGAATTTTGTAGTAGTGTCGTGTGGGGTTGGAGAGCATGGAGGGAGTGTGTCGAAGCATGGCATAGTGTGGAGGGAGTCGACCACTCTAGACAAAGGCAGAGAGCACTCTTCCAAGGTCACTACTTGCACGGCACTCAATGTATTGTTTTGGACTAGGATGTAGGCTTATAGGATGCTCCCAGTGATCACTCGAAACTTGTAAATTTGACCTTCTGGAGAAAGACAACATTTGTCTTAGCATCCTTAAACACTGTTCTTAAGAGCACCTTGCGACTAGCAATAGTCATCCCTCCCACGTTCCAAGATAAAAGAGATAGGTTCATTCAAGAAAAGTTTCATTCACTAATTCCCTAAACCTATTATTAGTTACAAAGTTTCCCATCGTAGCATGCAAACACCCAAATGGTTGTTTAGTTGCCTCCTTATATGATTTAGGGTGCGACCTAAGTTTTTTTCCTTCTCTAGCTTTTCCTATTGAAGAGGGATAGACTTGCCATTCTTCCTTTTTTTGTATTTCATCAGCCAACCTTTGTCTATATTCATATTTTGTGCTAGATTTAGCTAAGAGTGGGGCGTGTTAACACCGAATTTTCCCATGCAAATTCTAGTGTTAAACCTTGCATGTTCATTATTGGTACCACAATTCACAATTGGAGATTTGTCCAAGTTTTCTTCATATTGGTTTAAAGAAATCACTTTTAGTTCTTCAATTCAGACTTCAGTGCTACATTTAGTAGGGAATTTTTGAAAATAGTGTAAGCTTCACTCTTGGCCACAAACAACCTTATATTGTGATCATTATTATAATTCTAGGTTTCGCTAAGGCAAAATCAGTAGATTTAGGCTCATAGCCACTCTTGGGGAAAACACCCTACCTCTTGAGTTGTATCTAAATACACAACTCATTTGTAAGTTATCATCATGTGATTCATTTTCATTTTTAATAAAGTGTTTTGCCTAAGGGCACCTATCAAATGTTGTGCTCTCTTGTACTTGGTTTATTTCTCTCTTTAGCACACTTGTTCATGGGTACATTGTCTCTCTAGGGCTGTGCTCCTCTTGGCTGATTTCTCTTCAAGTGTTGCATTGCTCTAGAGGTGTTTTTTCTTCTCTTTATTTTTCAGAATTTCATTTGTGCTAGTTTAGTTCGATTTCCTTGCCATCTATTGTGAATCTCAACGTGGTGTCAAGCAAGGGTGAATTTCACTTACTGAATTCACCAATTGATGTAAAATATTTTTGGCTAGTCCCTTCTTCTATATCTCTGCTAAAGGACATATTCAATAGCATGTAGAATTGTATTATTATGGGAGATATGGTGTTGAGGGGAGATAATATGTAATATCGTCTCAATGAGGCCCTTGTTCAACATTAAGGGGGGATGTGAATCTTGTGATATAATGCATTTTCACTATGGCCACATGTTCAAATTATGGGGGGATGATGAAAATAGGGGTGTAATCTTATTTTCGGCCATGACCAACCTTATTTTGATTTGGTATTTATACACCCACTCTTGTTTGCATTCATCATTTTTCTCCATGGCCCTGTTCAATTTTTTTGGGGGGGTGTTGAAAATGGTGTAAGCTTCACTTTTTTCCATGACAAGCCTTATATTGTAATAATTATTATATTGCTAGGTTTGGCTAAGGCCGATGTTATACACATAGACTCATAACGCCTCTTGGGGAAAATGCCCTACCTCAAGTTGTGTATATATACAGAACTGATTTGTAATTTATCATCTTGTGATTCATTTTCATTCTTAATAAAGTGTTTTGTTTAAGGGCACCTATTGAGTGTTGCACTCTTTTGTACTTGGTTTATTTCTCTCTCTAGTGCACTTGTCCTTGGGTTCACTTTCTCTCTAGGGTTGCACTGCTCTCGCTGATTTTTCTTATAGTGTTGAGTGAAGAGAAACTAGGTACTATCAGGCTGCTAAAACTGATCTGTCTTTGATTAGATTTTAGCTCTAAGTTTGAACTTCCAAAACTGTCCTTTACTGCCTTTTAGGACAGCAAACTGTTTAGTCACTTTCTGCTGATAATTTTTGTGGTTAAGTGTCCTTTTGAGGTGCCCTTGGAAGTGTTTTCATACCAATGATTAGCACATACAATAATACTCAAAACACATAACACTCCTCACAATATTTACAACTCTAAATGTTGTTCTACACTTCTAAGCATGCATGAAATTGACACATAAGTTTTTGGTCAACATGACCCTGGAAAAACCCCCATGGGGAAAACCAGTTAGAGCTAGATGTATATATTTGGAGATCTCAAAGCATAAATACAACAAGGAAAACTACAACAAGTGAACCTGGTACAATAGCAACCAATCATGGATGCTTTAGAGTCCCTTGTTGATGTGCCTGCTTGACCATGAATGAAGGCGCCCTTAGCCTTGGTGCGCCCTTCTTTCCTTGCTAAACCCTTAGCCTCTTTACCTTGCTGTTTTCCTTTGCGTTTGCCCATTTGTAGATGCACCCTCCTTGAAGAAGTCTTGAGATGTTTGGCGAAGCTCTTGGACATGTGCGCCCCCTCTCTTTGGTGTGCCCTCCTCTTGTCCAAACCCCACAAATGGTGCGCCCCTACTCCTTGGGTGTGCCCCTCTCACTCAAACTCTTCTCCATGCTTAGAACACTCTTCTCCAAGCTTTGCTCACTCCTTAAGAGAGTGTGCCCTTCACCGAGAACATGTCCCTACACCCTTAGAATGCGCCCTTTATGCTAGAATCCGCCCCTTGCTTGAGTGTGTGCACCCAACTCCATGGAAACACCCTACTCTTTAAGCCTTGTGCCCTCCAAGCTCAAGTGGCTAAACCTTCTCCCTTGTGCACCCTCCTCCTTTCAAGAATGTGCCCAGGTGCTCCAAACCCTCATCCTCTCTTCTCTTCACTTCCTTCTCCTCACCCAAGTCTCTCAAGTCAGCAAGTGAATAATGAGCCTCTTCATTATCCTTTTGCCTCCTTTAGCCTCCTTTGGCCAAGCCCTAAAAGATCAATGGTCTAGATCCAATCTAGCCATGTCTAATCAATGGGTGAGATTTAATCCAAAAATCTCACTTATGAAACCCACTTTCCATAGTTTGCTTTATGTCCTTTAACTCACCCACAAAGTGAATTAAATGTCACTTTAATGACTTAAGTGACATATTTCACTTTTGACTTAAACTCCTAAGTCAAAGTGAAATTAGAACATAAAGTAAAGTAACGAGGTTAATAGTCTCCCCCTTTGTGTTTAGAGACTCACAAACACAAGGGGACTACTTTCCAAGGTATCCAAATCTCAACACTCCCTCTTACTGAGGAAAGTGCCCTTCACCATCAATCTCATCCCTATAGTGGACATGGTTGCCTACTGGCAAATACTCGGTCAGTATGGTTGTACCCTGATCATCAAAAGTAGTCTCCGACACAAATCTGCTCAATCTGCGTGATCTATAGATGGAAGTGCATCTCCACCTATCCAAGATCACCTAGATCTTAGTATCATACCAAAGATCTCAACCTTGGTCTCCCACCAAGGCTTTCTACCTCCTGGCATCTCGCCAATGGTCACTACTCTTGGCATCTCACCAAGAGTCTCTCTCGTGGCATCTCACGAAGAGTCTCTCCCTCTTGGCATCTCACCAAGAGTATCTGGATCTCGACATCTCACCAAGATCCTCAACTTGGCCTCTCACCAAGTGACTTCCACCTGAAGTGGATCCAGAACCTGATCTGCTCGTCTCCGTAGCCAAGTGAGGCTCACGCCTTTGTGGTGCCCTCCTGCTCCTCCTCATGAATCTCTGATGCTCTGAAGCCCCTATACCAACCCCCTGTCTTGACAACTCTGAAACTGAAGCTGTCCCGAGTGGATCAGTCACCCCTAAAGATGGTGTCCTCGAATTGTGAATCTGAGCTCCCTCTTAATCACTACTCTGAGTCAATCGGTCCTCCTCAACTCTGTCTCCCCACTTGATGCTGGATGGTGTAACAACTGACAAACAATCGACGAATGCACACTCCCTCGCATACTGAGCGACGAACTCAATCTCCTCTGTTGTCTCTGCAGTATCATCCTGCTGCTTCTTCTTCTTCTTGGGACACTGTCCTGCATAGTGACCCATCTCTCCACAAGAAAAGAATCTCACTGTGCTCATGTCTCTCTCTTGCCCACCGCCACTCTGCTGTGGTTTGGCCCCTCCCTTGGGACCCTGTCTAGTACCTCTACCGGTCTTCTTGTTGCCCTTAGTCCACAGAGCAAGGTCCTCATCACCCTGAGTAATCCGCTGCTGTCTTGAAGACTCCAAGATGCATCTCGTCTCCTCCTAAATGAAATCAGCCTAAAGTCTTTCCCAAGTAGGCATAACCTCTCGGGTAACTATGCCTCGATCAAATGAACCCCATGGTTTGGTAAAGCTGTTTAAGGCTGTCCTCACCATAAATTCTGGGTCCACTATCTCTCCGACGGCTGCAAGCTCATCTCTTATCTGAGTGAATCTGCCAAGGAATGATGTAACCGACTCGGAATCGAGCATTTGAATGATGCCGAGCTTGTCTCGCAGAACCATCTTCCGGTTCTGGTTTGGACTCTTGTAAAGTTTGCACAAAGACTCCCACATCTCAAATGCATAGTCTTTACTAGTCAAATGTGGAATAACATGGTCTCTCACCCCGTCACAAATAGTCATTTTCGCCTTGTTATTCCTCTTCCTGAACTCTGCCACCAACAGGGGAGCAATGACAGGAGGAAGAACAACGGGAACATGAACTATATCCCCATAGTTCAAGGTCCTCTAAGGTGAAAGTGATCCTGGTCTTCCAAGGGGACTAGTTGCTAGCTCCGTCTAGCCTATCTTCTGCCCGCATCTGGGACACCGACATAGTTGTCCACTAAAGCTCACACTGATGCTAAAACTGCACAAGAGTACTGCCTCACTCCTGTCAGCATAGGTGTGAAAAGATGCAGTCAAACTACGACCTCACTCTTGACAAAACAGGTGTGAAGAGAGGTTGTCTAAATCAGCCTCACTCCTGTCCACGCAGGTGTGATAAGAGGCTGTCCACAAGTGTCAAAAATCAGTTCTGCAACCGTCAACAAATCTGCCCACAAACTCTGTGAACATGCTGTCCAAAAATCTGCCAACTCACTGTCACAAAACTGTCCACTGAATGCACTAGAAATCAGCAAGTCTTTGCCACCAAGGGCTCTGATACCATGAAGAGAAACGAGGTACTATCAAGCTGCTAAAACGGATCTGTCTTTGATCAGATTTTAGCTCTAAGTTTGAACTTCCAAAACTGACCTTTGCTGCCTTTTAGGACAGCAAACTGTTTAGTCACTTTCTGCTGATAATTTTTGTGGTTAAGTGTCCTTTTGAGGTGCCCTTGCAAGTGTTTTCATACCAATGATTAGCACATACAATAATACTCAAAACACATAACACTCCTCACAATCTTTACAACTCTAAATGCTGTTCTACACTTCTAAAAGCATGCATGAAATTGACACATAAGTTTTTGGTCAACATGACCCTGGAAAAACCCCCATGGGGAAAACCAGTTAGAGCTAGAGCCTAGATGTATATATTTGGAGATAGGTTGAAGTCTCAAATCATCTAATGAGACCCCCCTTGAATTAGGATGTACCAATTGGAAGGGAGAGGAAGTTTGATCAGTGACATGGACTGTTCCCTGATAGTTATCTGGACACCTTTGGTTTGTAGGTATTTCTGGGTGATAACAAGGTAGAACAATCCCACTTTGACAAATGTGATGTGGACCCTGAACCTCCAGGGCCACACCTTGGATAGATGAAGGTTGGCACTGCTGATTAGGATCTGAAATATCCTTCACTGATTTTTGTGGCACCGCATCTGAAGGTTACTCTGCTGAGGGACTGGACTAGGCTTGCGCTGAGGAAAATCTCGTATTAAGTGTGCCCGATACTAGCAAGCAAAGCAAGCGTTGGGAAGGTTCAAATATTTGGCTTTGTGAAGGTGAATCCCCTTGGTCGTGAATCACTGGATATGCTGAGTGTGTTTCCTTTTAAGGTCAACCTCCACACAAACATGGACACTAGCCCTGAATGATTTCCTTTTTCCATCAGGGATCA
>ML813620.1:63250-96197 GCA_009831015.1 Picea engelmannii | reverse complement strand
CAATATGTACACTCCTCCCTGCGGTAAATGTGTTGATGTCGACACAAGGGACAAAGTCACTTAATCCGATGTCAATAATGTAAACACTTGTCAAGTGCGAAGGAACACCACCAATAATGACAATGGGTCCTAAGGTACGAGCACAACCTGTCACTATGAAAGATGTTCCGAGGTCAAACAAAGACAAGGATCATCCAATCAAGGCCCAATGATACTCAACCTCGTCGGATGCGAGATAACCACCGATGAGGCTAACGACCACCAAGGCGCTCTACTTCTGGGTCATTCGTAGATAATGTGTCGAAGTTGATATAGGATGACCTACTGAAAGGAAGAGCTATGGTGTCTCTGTTCCCTCAGCTTGAAGTGATAACTCAAGAAGACCAAGATGAAAGAACCAGGTACCATATCCCTATTGTTGGATGAGTGGGACGACTGACTCAAAGCAGAAGGCTTAGTGATAAGAGACGAGGAGACAAGACATAAGATGACTCAAGACTTTCTTATGTCTCCCCAAACTACCCATTCTAAAGGCTCAATGCTTCGAGGGCATGACAAATGGGACCCCCATCTAGGCTCACTCTAATGATAGACACAAAGGCTCGGCATATGAAAGATAGACATTCAGATTTTGATCCAAGAAAAACACTAGTGGACAACCACTAATTCTATGAAAGGAAAGACACACATGACACGACCACACACTGATATAACTAGGAAAAAATTAGTGACACTTATGCAAAGACTGTAGTAAATAACTGAAGGAAAAAGACACTGCAAGGAAAATGTAAATTGTTGTCCTAAAATCTGCAAAATTTTAGCAAGCTAAAATACTAAAATGACAATGCAGAAGGAAAAAATGAACTACTCTAGACCCAATTTTTTTTACCTCAAATCTGCCATGATTAAATCATCACATCGAAAGGACCAATGTAACCATGCAACGAAATGATCAGTTCGATGAGAGAGGTCAACAAAGTCAACTTTCCAAGGAGACCAATCGTGAAATCTCATATGACCCAAATCTGCCTTGATGTACTTACTAGTGAAGGCATAGTTGAAGGGTGTTGTTTGACTAAAAGCTGCTGGTTGGGATTTAGAACATTGTATTTCAACAATAATAAGTGTGAATGCATGAGAGCCTAAACTTTTGGAATCTGCCTTTTGAAATACCTCAATCATCCCGACCTCAACTAGGTCATGATGGATCCTGATATCCAAGTACTGATCAATCTCGAGACCTTGAAGAACAACCTCGAGATGTGGAATCGTAGGCAAAGTGTAAGGGACATCATCCTCCGGTTGAACCAAAAGTGGCTCCTCCTGTTGATCTGATCAAACTTTTCTTGAACCATTGCTGTAATAGGAAAGGATGAAGTCTCTTGTTGACTTATTTCTACTTGGTTAACTTGTGGTTCCTCCTCTTGAATTTTTTCATTATTGCTAATGGAAGGAATCCATGAACACTCTTGAGTATTCACATCTTCACCTTCATCTTCATGGAACTTTGCATATGGCTCAAGTGGTGCAACTACTAGTTCCTGATCATCTAAGCTCGAGGCACCATCTTTCTGTTCATCTATAGGAACCTGATACGGTGCAAGTTGTGGTTCATCTTTAGTAACAAGAACTTTTTGCACTGCTTTAACCATCGATAGTTGAAATTCATGGATCATAATGAAACTGTAGGTTGCAATAAAATGTCCCTCTAACTTAATAGCAACAACTTGGGCTTCCTCCAGAGTTTGAGGTTTCTTATTCCTGAGAAAAATACCAAAAATACCATCAAATGCCTCAAGAATCAAGATAATAATTTAATGCATAAGCAGAATTAGGCCTTATAGTAGTAGGGATTTTACAATAAGTCTTAGAAAAACGAGCATTAAAATCAATGATAGACTCATCCCCATTCTTTTTAATAGTATTAAAAACATTAATCAAGGAAACTTTGTCCGGTTTATCCGCCCATCTTTCAGTAAACTTCTCTTGGAAGGAATCCCATCCATCAATGGAGGCATCAGGAAGGGATTTGTACCATGTTCGTGCTTCCCCCTCAAGGGTCGACACAAACATCCTCATCACCACATCCTCATGCTCCACCTCAAAATCATCCCACAATTTTGAAAAAGTAGCCAAGTGGCCCTCAACTGATTCTCCCGACCTTCCTACAAACAAAGGTATGCGTTTAAGCCATTTACGCGCAGGTAAGTCATGAGGATAGTCTGGAAATGCAACAAAACCAAGTGGGTCAAAAGAAGAGAATCTCCACCTTCCTGGTGGCCTCACAATTGCGGCCATATTGTTAATCTAAGATTGAAACAGACACAACTACTACCCTACAACTAGCTTGAGATGGAAATAAAACGAAAAATGAAGATGTCAAAGATACACTCACCATAGTGCTCGTCAAAAAAGAATTTACCTAAGAACACATATGCTTACCAACTTCGAGAGGAGTTCTTGGTGAAGGAATAGTCTTGTTCCGGGTAAAGATGTTAGGGTTTCTTCAAGCTCGGAACTGGACCTCATGAGGGAATTGAAACTGGAAGATCTTCTTGTGTAAGTCCCCTTTGGGGTCGTGCATGTATCTTGTGGAGTTGCCGGATGAGTTAGAAAAAATAAAACATTTAAAGTAAAAACTCACCGATGTCGTGTTATCAAGGCTTGCGTTCCCTGATAACGACGCCAATTTGTTAGCTCACTTTTCCACCGTCCAATTGAGCTGATAAATATGATATTTCAGCGATGAAAAAATAGCTAATTAAAGGAGTAAAGCCCCAAATTGTCACAAGCTAGACCCATCCCTGTTTGAGCTGGTGCTTGCTAGCCTCAAGGGGGGAGTCCCCAGGGTGATTTGCTGCTGTCCTAAAGTCTGATTTTCTTCAAAATAAGACAAAAAACAATGGTTGATATGTCTTGGACAACATGTTAATTCTGCCTAAGATGTGGGGGAAAAGATAGTTTTGTTTGCTTGGAGGGATCCTGCAGGGTTAGCATAAGAAATATAGAAGAAAGGAGAGAAACTACTCACAAGATCGATTAAAACCACAATGAATAGTAAAAAGCCACTAATCTAATTACAAAATTTAACAAAGTACCAGCAAGAAGGAAGGTTCGAAAACAAACACAAACTTCTTTATTATTAGGCTTGCAAAAGAGTTGATTGCACCACAATTGACAAGTCCACAACCGGTACAATGAATATCCTTGCTCAAGAGAAAGTAGCTAGATTAAGGGGAGAGAGAGAGAGAGAGAGAGAGAGAGAGAGAGAGAGAAGTATGTGCTGTTGCCAAAAAAATCCGACTGTAATAATGAATGAACCTCTCCATTATATAAAGAGTAAGGCACACTTCCGAAGAGGAGAAGGTGAGAATCTGTGAATGAGTAATTTAGGAATTAATGCGCATGAGGGAATAAGTGTGAGTGAATAATGTTCATGGGTGAGTTATAAGTGAGAGTGTATGCGCATGGTGAGTTTAATGGATTACACGTGTGAGAGTGTGAGGGATAGTTAAGTGAAGGAATGGCGCATGTGTGAGGATAAGAGGTAGTTAATGCATGGAAATTGAGATAATGGTGAGTGAAGTGAGGGATAAAGTGAGTAAAGTGAGGGAAAGTATAAGTTAAGTGAAGGTAAGAGTGAGTTGAGTGTTTAGTTAACTAAAACACGTCAACACATGCCAATTATGCATGCGTTAGCCAAGGAAGAGGAATTCACCCTATTTTTTAGGGATTTTCTTAAATTTTAGGAAATTAGTGTTTAAAAGCAATTTAAGGGGAATTTTGGGAAATTAATGCATAGAAAGTGAAGATATGTTAAGTGAGGAAAAATTAGCCTTGATTGGCTAAATCATCTCCCTAGAAGTGCCACCTCATCCTATGTGCCTCATTTTCACTTTATCTAATTCTTCGTTGACTTTATTTCCTTTACCTTGGAAAATGCACCCCTTTGCTTAATGCCATGTAGATGCCACATCACACTGAAACTCTGCCATATGTGAGAATCTGAGTCTGCCACTTGTCACTTCTGGAGACCATCACCCCTGTGATTTATAGAAACTGCTAAAAATAGGGTCCTGCTCCTAATGTTTAGGAAACTGTAAAAAATGCTCAAGATGACTAGGAGAACACTGCCACATGTCAACTGTCTAAAAATAGACACTGCTAAAAATAGAATGTGCTTACATGTCAATGGTATCATACTCATCGGATTCAATTTTCCAAGAGGAATCCAAATATGCGATCAGAATCAACATGCAAGCCCTGGTGCTCCACCTCCTAAAAATAGACATATCATGCATGTCACTTGGAAAAGGTCCAAAAGACTCAGATCAATACTGCACACTCAGAATCTCAATATGAGGCCTGAAGCTCAACCTGCTAAAAATAGAAAGTTCTCGCATGTCGCCCAGAAAAGTGTCATCGGGCCTAGAATCATGCATGGATCATCCTTGTATGCTCAAAACTGCTCCAATGAACCTCTCAAACCGTGTCTCCTAAAAGTAGGGACACCTGCTGTATTTAGAGTCTAGACATCTCTCTCAAATGCAAAGGAAAACAAGCTAGCTCTAACTCTGAACAAAAACAACCATATACCGATCATATACCTGTCTCTGATGGGAACCAACCTCTGATAACCACAAATGCTAAACTCTAGGGGAATCTCACAATGCCAGCCAAAATAGTGTATGCTGGCTTTTAACCCTCAAGATTTTCAAGGATGAAAATCTGGGGGTTAACACCCACCCAACTGAATATGCAGAATTGAATAAAGGCCTCCTCATCCATATTCTTGTGCAAAAACTATAGGATCATTCCCCTTTGTTTCAGATTTTTTCTTTGCTCAATGCATGCAGCATTTCTGTTGTTTTGCATATGCTGAAGGTTCAATATTTATAACTTCATAAACATTCCCCAATGCTCTTTCACCATCTTTGTTTTAAAATTGGTTTTACAAGAAATATGGGAAGCTGTATTAATGCTGCTCTTCTATTAGACTTTAGAAATGAAAGGAATAGAATAAAACATGCATTCCCTAGGGATGTAAAATGAGTGTAAATAACAGTAAAGCAATTTCAGTGTTTGAATGGTTTAACTCTTCAGTCTTGGGAAGTATTTGTATTTTTATGATTGCCGTATTTTATTTTTATTTGTAGAAGATTAACTATTCAATCTTGGCCCAAACATGTGGTACTTAAAGCATAAATTTATTTCATCTGAAGAAGCTTATGTTGACTTTCAGGCAGCTCTTTTGTTCAAGAGGCTATGTTTGAAGTTGGATGCACTCTCTCACTTCCAGTTTACTCCAAAACCGGTATGTAATATCATTGTATGTTTGATTGTCTTCATTGACATTCTGAAGCTGCTTTAAGGATTCTTATAGTTATATTAGGAATTAATTTGGGAATTGCATTCTGTGTTGGCAGGTTATTGAAGATATGTCTATACAAGCAAATGTTCCTGCTCTTGCAATGGAAGAGGTTGCTGGAACTGAATTTTGTCTATACTGGCTAGTAGTAGGTGAAAATTGTTCATGATGTATGACTGCATTGCATTTTTTGGCTTTAGTAAGTGTCTTTTATATCTGTGGACAGATAGCTCCTGTGGCAGTTTCAGAGGCATCTATGCTTGCTCCAGAAGAGTTATTTACAGGTGAAGGGCCTGTTAAAGATGAAGGTGAGTTGACCCGGGAGGATAGGAAACGTCTGCGAGCAAGCAAAAAGCGCAAGCGTAAAGGTATTCAATGTGTTCTATGGCATATGATATACAGAAATATTCTGTGAATGAGAAGTAAACTTCCATTGACATTATTATTTATATTTTGATCTGTAGCTCAAAAAGCAAACAAGGAAAACAAAACCAAAGTGCAGATGATCTCTAAAAATCACGATGAAAAGCAAGGAAATAGGAAAACTAAAGCAAAAGACCAAAAACTTGCTCAAACACACTATGGAAAGTCATCAAAGGTACTTGGCTTTTTGAGGCTATCACTTCTTTGCCTTTCTTTCTCATCTTTATTTATGTTGATGTTCTGTAAAGTTATTCTATACTGTTTGTGTAATTGCCTTATCTTTGTTTTGTTTAGGTCTTCTCTGATCTTGATCGGGCAAAAGATAAAGCTGCACCAAAGTTATTGCAGCATAAAACAGATGTGCCACATCCTTCCTTCCTCAAGTTATAAATAGAGGAACATTGGATATTGGCATACCTTTTATCATACTTCATATTGTATAAGTATCTTGGTGTTAGGAAGCTGTTGCTTGCACAGACGACTCTGATTCTGAGTCGAGCTACTTCCCTGTAGTTCTGTTTTTCTCAACTTTGACAATCTCTCTCCCAGTTATCATTTTTGGGAGCCAAAGCATATCCACAATGCTTAGGCTATTTTGAGTGTACACTGTTGAAGTTGCCATGTCAACCATTTTACCATACATTAAGTGATCTCAAGTGCATGTTGTCTGTTCCTTTAATTGTAGTGGAAGGATCAGTTTGCCATGCGTATTGTTGTAAAATGGTGATCAGGAAAAGGAAGATAACTTTCTATTCCCATGTTAAGAGAAGCATCAATTTTGTTTATCCAAATTCACATAACCAAAAAACAGTGATTCAAATGTAGAGAGAATCTAACTATTAATTTCCTCCAATATAACCCTATCTTTCACTTCTAAAATCCTGTTAAAACCATCAGGGCAGCTATTGATATTTTTGCTAATTATAATGCCTGCAATGCAGCACTGTATATTTCTTCCTCCTTTGAATCTGAAGCTAATGTTTCAACACAATTCTTGCGATGCATCCTGAATCTTCTATTGTTGTTGCATGTAAATAATCATATATCTAAAATGTCATCACCTGTGCAGTAAAGAAAGATTGAGAAGTCCCGAGGGTTAGCTTAATTGGTTGGTGCCACTGTTGTTAGGATGTTGCCTGTAAGCTGGCATGCTGTGCAGGACCCCAGTTCAATTCCTATAGGGTTAGGCACACAAAGTGTACATCGTCCACTTTACAATAGGTACCATCCTTGAAATAGGGAGAAGCACCTAGAATTTTTCCCGGGATTTATTTCCGAGGAAAAAAAAATAAAGATCATGAGCTAAATTACCTTTCAATATGGCCAGAAATAGACATAAAGAGATCTTGAACTCCAAAGATGAAAAAATTCTCTTTTGTCCAAAGAGATATAAAAAAACATACACACAAATGGTTAGCTCTATTGTCCTTAAGACTACTTTACCAAGCATGCAGAGTACTCCTCAGATTAGGATTTAGCTGTGAAAATTTTCTATAAATGATGAAACCAATCGGTTTTTGTGGACTAGGTTTAATCAGTAGGCATGCAGTCGTTTCTTGAAGTGATTTGACGTTTCTAATCTTTATGTTAGCAGGACACATGAGAAAAGATGCTGCAAAATACCTACATGATTTTATGGAATATAATTGATCGTTGTCTGTTGTTTAGTAGTTTACTATGTTTATGTGCAACCTGAGCAGTATAAGCATCACATATACTAGGTTATAGACCTCTAATGAAGAACCCAGAGCGGGAGCTCTGATGGAAGCCTCTCATTCCTCAACCGTGCTAAAAAACTTACAAATATAATGGACATTGGAAATAGGAGATTGATTATGGTTTCTTCTGGAATAGCTGGTAGGAACTGTTTTAGATAAATATGCTAGTTGTCAGAATTATTCTTCATAATTTGAGTGAACACTTTTGCAATATTGGGATGATTATTGTAGTATATGAAGTTCACAGCAATTTGAGTGAACACTTGCAATGTTTGGATGCTTGTAGTATTTATTCTGTCATATAAAGTTCATAGCAGCATGCAATTCTTTTTAAACAAATGCAATAATCAAAGTAGTTATGTTCACAAATGAATCAATCAAGATCTATCTTCATACAACTGTGCTATGTTGCTATCCATGGAAAAATCACTTATCTGCTTGCTGGGATGACTCAGAAATCTATTTTCAACATCACCAATTATTGGCTACCATGCATGCACATGAAAATGCCCCATAGGTACATATACTCAGAAGGATCTTTACTTGGATGACGTGAAACTTGAATTGATCATTTTTTTCCGGATTCTATTGCTAACACTGGTAGCATTGTATTTTGCATGTGCAGTCTACCTTAGTTTTATAAAATGATGATTTTTTGGAGGTGGGGGGCAGTATGATCCAATTTATTGTTACGAGTAAATTGTCTGTACATATGTCTTTATGTAAACAAAGACAATAGGATTCTATTGCTAAAGCTGGTAGCATTGTATATTGGATATAAACTCCACCTTTGTTATATAAAATGATGAAATTTATGTCTTTATGTAAACAAAGACAATATGATTCTATTGCTAACGCTGGTAGCATTGTATATTGGATATGTACTCCACCTTTGTTATATAAAATGAAGAAATTTATGTCTTTATGTAAACAAAGACAATAGGATTCGATTGCTAACGCTTGTAGCATTGTATATTGGATATGCACTCCAAAACCTTTGTTATATAAAGTGAGGAAATTTTGTTTGTTGAACAATATGCCTCGTCCTTCAATTGAAGGAATGTTATGAGTCAATGTTTATGCAAACAAAGGCAATTGGATTCTGTTGCCAACACTGTTAGCATTGGTATTTTGCATGTGCATTCCACCTTTAGTTCTATAAAATGATGAAATTCTGTTTATTGGGCAATCAAACCAATGTTACTAGTTAAATGTTTAATGTTTTTGAACTAGTGTAAAAAACACAATCTTGGGACCTGATATAGGAAGAGAGCTTTTACGAAGTAAATGTTTTTGGCATTTGATAAGAGTTCAATATAATTGCATGCAGTGATGGGTGGTAGGGACATGTTTGTGAAAAATGGGCTTTATCCATGGTAAGGAATAATCCCATGTGAAGAGTACAAGAATTATTGCAAAGTATTAATAATATAGGGGCAATATTTATTTTATTGAATGCCAAAATGCTTGCAAGGGTCATTCAAGATCTATTTGTAGAGAATTAAGATGAGCTTTGGGCGAGACAATAGCTATACCCAAAAATTCAAATGTTGTAGGTTTTATTTCAGCATTGCTCCATGGAAGTTGATGTTTTACAACTTATATAACAAAGACATGCATGATTTCTCTGACAAATTGGTCTTCCAAGGTCCTACATCTCATCACCACTATATACTGATAGGAGTAGGGATGTTAACATGTGTGGTGCAAGAGGAAATTGGTGAATTATCCATCATATAAGATACTTTGAGTGAGTAAGTTATTGTCATAGAACATGTTTCCCAAAGGCCCGAATCGTACATTATTAGGGCCTTTTGGTGTTCCTCGTTATTCATGTGGTTGAAACTTGCATTGTACTAGCCCCCTGGTATGTAGCTTCATAAATCATACCTATCATCACGATTTATTATAATTGATTGAGCTTCGTCATTGCTAGCTTACACTAGCAATAAATATATTTATAGTTACAAGCGTTGTCGTGGCTATTATAAAACAATATCCAAAGTTATCATGGCGAACTCACCTTGATACTATTTAAGGGTGGTATAAAAGAATAAACATTGGTTAATATATACACAGTCCTTGTAATTCCCATCAGAGACAGGTATATGATCGATACATGGTTGTTTTTGTTTAGAGTTAGAGTTCTTATAATTCCCATCAGAGACAGGTATATGATCGACACATGGTTGTTTTTGTTTAGAGTTAGAGCTAGCATGGTTTCCCATGCATTTAAGAGAGATGTTTACATACATCAGGCGTCCCTACTTTTTAGGAGACATGGTTTAAGTGGGTCACTTGATAGTTTGGAGCAATTATGAACATACATGGAGGGTCCTTGCATGATTCTATGCTCGATAACACTTTTTCGAGCGACATGTAAGAACTTTCTACTTTTAGCAGTTTGAGCTCCAGGCCTCGGATTCAGATTCTGAGCACATATTGTTGATCCTTAAGACATTCCGAGTCTTTTGGACCTTTTCCGGAATGATTTCACACATATTTCTATTTTTAGCAGGTTGAGCATCATGGTTTGCATGTCGATTCTGATTGTAGATTCAGATTTCGTGCGAAAAATCAATTCCAATGAGTGTAATATCATGGACATGCGAGAAATTTCTATTTTTAGCAGTAGACACATGATGGTGGTCTCCTGGTCATTCCTAGCATTTGTGAAGAATTTGGGTTAGTTTCGACAAGTTTCAAATTTTTGGGACTGAATGGTTATTTTTTGAAATTTCTATTTTTCGCAGTCATTGTTATCTCTAGCAATGACAAGTGGTAAGCTCATATTTCGACATGTAGCGGAGTATCAGGATGATGTGACATCTACATGGCATCATGGACGAAGGGTGCTTTTTCCAAGGATTATGTATTAAATGAGAATTGATTAAGTTAAAGAGGTGGCGCATGGGTGAAGTGGTTTTGTGGAGAAAGTTTAGCCAATCAAGGCTATTTTTCTCACTATATTCCTCTCACTTTCCATGCAATCAATTTCTAAGAATTCTCCCTAAATTGCTTTTAAACGCAAAATTCCTAAATTTTAGGAAATCCCCCAAAAATACGACGAATTTCCCTCTAACTCGTAACTCCCTCATCCCTTGGCCAAATTTAACAATCTAACATGTGTTGGAAAGCTAAAATTATCTTCCATGCATCTTAGCCATTATTTAACTCACCATGCGCATACACTCACTCATAACTCACCCATGCACATTAGTCACTCACATTTATTCCTTCATGCGCATTAATTCCTAAATTTCTCACACTTATTTCCTCATTCACATTAAGTCCTATTTTCTTCACACTCCTCTCCTATATATTGGATGGTCTTCATTGGTTATTAGTCGGTTCTTAGTAGCAATAACATAGTGTTTCATTCTCTCTCTCTCTCTCTCTCTCTCTCTCTCTCTCTTAGTCTAGTGACTCATTCTTTGAGCAAAGTAATCATTGTACTAGTTGTGTGGACTTGTCAATTGTGGTACAACTAACCCTCTTGCAAGCCTATCAATAAAGAAATCTCATGTTTGTTCTCTAACCTTTTTCTTGTCGGTATTTTGTGAACTTTGCAATCTAATTTGTCATTTTTTTGAACTGTTCATGGTGATTATATTTGTCTCTTGAGTAGTTTTTTGTTCTATTTCCATTTTGTAATCATTGTGCTAACCCTGCAGGAACCCACCGAGTGAAAAAACCATATTTTCCTCATCGTTTTTGGACTATTTGACATGTTGTCCAAGATGAACAACTCGTTTTGTTTTTTGTTTTAAACGCAAAATCCGTCCTAAAAGACAACAAGGTACCTAGGGTGCCTAGGGACTCCCCCCCGAGGCTAGCAAGCACTAGCCCAAGCAGAGAGGGGTCTAGCTTGTGACAATTTGGGGCTTTACTCCTTCAAACATCCAAGTTTTCACCGTTGTTTTAACATGTTTATCAACTCAATTTGGAGGGTGGAAATTTGTGCTAACACAATGCTATGTTGAGACTCGAGATATTCAATGCATGTCAATTTAAGGACTGGAGCTTCAAATAAACAACTCATATGGAGATAACAACAACCCCAAATAAAACACCTTACATGTGGTATATTGGCACCGTAAGATCATGTCAATTCAGATTATCCACTTGCATTGAATGGGACTAAAACATGCCATATTTGGATAAGGATGGCACTCCGATGGGTACAAGGAGGGCACCTTTTGTGGGCTATTTTTTGTTGATTTTTCAATAAGTTGGGTCAATAAGTTGGGTTAAGCATGAAGTTCATTCCATTTTTAGCATTTAACCATAACCATAAATGTTGCAGCAATCAAGATTACAAGAAGAAGCACCATGCACAAGAACACAAGAAGCATCCTGGGAAACCCTTCTCAACAAGGGAAGAAAACCCAACCAAATCCTTTGCTATATTCTTCAAGAGAAAGACCTCCACCACCAATATAAACCTTAGCACACAAGAGGATGCTCAAACCCTAAAACTCTAGCATCCAAGAGAGGTGCACACTTTTCCCAAAGAAGTGTACTCGTTGAAATTTCCAAGCTCACATGAAAGATGTGTTTACTCAATGGGAATTTGCCTTTACTTATACTAACCTAAACCTGTCAACATAATGTCTATTGGCACAACAGGGCCGACCTCACTTAGCTAATAATATAATTAATATTAACCAGATTAATTATCTTTTACATTAATTACTAGACACATTAAGGTAGGGACGACCTGTGCCTTTTACATTACAATTATGGTTACAGGCAGGTCCGAGTCTTGAACAATATAGCAAGGGATCTTGTACACCCACTAGTGCTCATCCACTAGGGGCACATCCATAAGGATGTCCATATCTCTAGTTCACTGCATTACACAAAAGAACCAGATCTTCACACGATCATCGATGCTCATCCACAGGCACGTCCACTCTACAAACCTTCTTTGCCACAGCCTCACACAGTAGAATTATCTGGAGTTTTTCGTCAACTCTGCTGCACAGAGGAGGCTAATACATCATCTTCATTTATGTTCACGTGACGATGCACCCAACACTTTGGGATTTCACACGTTCACCTTGTGCTCAGCCACAAACACGTCTAACTCAATAGATCACATTTCCCACTGGATAATCATCTGGACTTCTTCTCAACTCTCTGAATGGAGGAGGTCATCTCTACGTTCCATCTCTGTCTCAGGTAGGAACTACATACCCTTTTTGGGGGCTTTCTCTTAGGTTTGTAAGCTGGAGAAAGACTCACATAGCTGCAATGATCCACATCTCACAGGTTTGTAAGCTGGAGAATGTCTCACATAGCTGCAATCATCAACACTTCCTCTCAGCTAGGGAGGCATTCTTCATCATGCCAAGTCTCACATGGATGTATTTTGAATTTTGTCTTGGATGGAGTCATCAATACTCCCTCTCAACTAGGGAGGTGTTCTTCACCAAATTTGTTTGGTGAATATGTCTGCAATCTGCTCAGGTGTAGGAAGGTACTGCATGTGTATGATTTTCCTCTGCATCATATCTCTAATATAAGGATATTTCATCTCATCGTGTTTCGATCCATCAGGAAACATTGGGTTCTCAAGGAGATTTATACACAACTCTTGGTTATCATCATAGAATCCATCTCATGGTCAAGTAAATTTGTCGGAAGCTTGTGAAGCTACATTGCTTCGCACACTCACTGCTATATATACTCTGTCTCTGGTGCACTCAAGGCCACAAAGTTTTGTTTCCTGCTGTATCAGGAAACCATGACAAACTTCATGGTAGAACATTAACCGGATGTGCTCTTCTGGTTCACTGTACTTTCTGCTCAATCTGAATCGGTATATCCTGCAAACTCAAGTTCACACTGGAGGCATATCTTAGGCCATATCCAACTATGCCTCGTATATATCTCAATACATGTTTTGTTGTTGTCTAGTGAGTGTCTCGGTTGACTCATGAAATGACCAAGCACATTCACTGCATGGCATGAATCTGCATGGCATGAATCAAGTCTGGTGTTAACCATATACAATAGTGATCCGATCCACTGTGGATCAGTCTCGTCTGAATCATCATCAATCTTCTTCTTTAAATCCACCACGGTGGATTTTGCATTCTGTCATACTGAACTTCTTTAATATTTTCACTGTATATTTTCCTTGACTCAGGAAAAATCTCATTGGTCCTTTGTCATACTTCTTGTCCCAAGAAGTAGTGTATCATACTCAGATTCTTCATCTAGAATTCAGAAGTCAAGGATTACTTGTATCCAACAATAAGGCTTTCTGAATAAGTCATAAAAATCATACTCTTGTCACCAACACTGTAATAATATAGGTTTGGATCAACAACACTCTTGCTGAAATCCAAACTCATCAAGAATCTATCTATCTGATATAGTTTCCAACTCATAGATGGTAATACAGATGGAAGTGTATTAGGTTTACTGGATCAAGTGTCTCATCATAGACAACTCCCTCTGTTTGTGAGAAACATCTAGCTATAGATCTCATTTTGTATTTCTTGACACTTCCATCAGCTGCATGTTTGATCTTATAGATCCACTTGGAAGTTACTACATACTTCTCTTCTTTAAGATATATTGGTATTCTTCTGTTATGTCATCTTGTCATACCTGTTCTCCTGTTGTGTCTCTAAGACAAGGAGGCTCAACATCAATAAGGTGGTTCATGACTGAAAGATAGCTCATAAATCTCTTTTTCTTTCTCGGGATGTGCCTTGAGAGGCTTGTATGTTTCCCTGCCTCTTGCAGAGTGATTCTAGGTAGGACTTTTATGCCCTACTGCAATATCTCTGAACATATCAACTGGAACAACTGGAATAATGTCTGTCTCCCTCTGAATTGCTAAAAGGGGAGAAGGTATTGTCTTACTGTCAATCTCCATCTGAGATTCTCTGGATTTTTGAAAGACTGTCTCTTCTTCAAGGACAACATCTCTGCTTGTCTCAATCTGTCTCTGACCATGGATGTCGATTTGGAATGTCCTTGAAGGTTCACTGTATCCTTTCTTTCTAAAGGATCTAGCTTGGACTTCTTCTCTTTGGGTACATGAAAATACATTAGGCACTCAAATAACCTGAAGTGTTCAATCTCAGGCTTCATTTCGGTGAAGACTTCTTCGAGAGTTATGGTTTTCAAAGTTTGGTGAAGACTCTTGTTCTGAACATAAACTGTGTCATGCATGCTTCTGCCCATAGAATCATAGAAAGATTTTGATCATGTATTATTGGTTGCCCCAATGATAGTTCTATTCTTCCTCTTTCCCAATTAGTTTTGACTCCCTTTGAGTCAAGTGGCTCCTTCTGAAGGATAAACATCTTCCTTTATTGTTAACTTGTCTGGAACAAGAAAACAAGAGGAACTAGAACAAGAATATCTCCTAAAGGAGAATAATGAGTGCATCTATAGAATTAAAACAATTTAAGGATTGTTGTCACAACTACAACACCTACTTGTAATGTAACAAACTTTAGAAATATAGTTTAGAGGAATGACAATGTCAACAATCAAACCTAGAGTCTTCACTTTGAGTGTGTTGTTCCTCTTAATGCACTGAGATCCCTCTGGATCCATGACTTCAAAAAAAGGTTCCTTCCTCCTGCAATTTCCCTCATGACAATGATACACATAATATATCTACAAGTGCATACCTCGGGGTGCTGATATGATTTCTCCAATGGCTCTTGGCTGATCTTTTTTCTCTTGACATCTTCATGAAGGAGGTATGTTACAATGACACCTTTTTTTATTACCCACAATAAATCTTCCTTTGAAGTCTTGTCTTCCAGAAACTTGAAGTTGCTTGATCCATCAAGCTTAACTTCTATCATAGTTTTGTTCATCATAATTTCAGATTCTTCACAACCCTTTGTCAACTGGGCTAGAAAATCTAACGGCTATTCTAGGCTAGCACTTTTAGGTTTTGTTGGACTTATGACTACCAACAATAATCCTTTGAAATATGAGAGAATACTGGTGAGCTGAAGAGCTCCTTCAATGAGTTGCAGAAACCCTAATACTGATTTTTTTGCAGAAATTGGTGAAACCCTAGGGCCAAAATTTCAAAATGCTCAGAATTTTGATATGAAGCTTGTTGGAGGTGTGCTGAAGGAGGCCGTACACTCCTATGCCATTTTTAGCCCCAACGTCCAAGTGCCAAGTGCTGAAAACCTCCTGAAGAGCAGATCATACAGATTTTCTGGGAACCTTAGGAGGGTCGTACGGTTTCTGCGGAAGAGAGAGAGGATGGTTGAAAGTTGTTTGTGCAATGGGATCTTCAAGACTTATGCTCTGATACCATGTTGATTTTTCAATAAGCTAGGTTAAGCATGAAGTTCATTCCATTTTTAGCATTTAACCATAACCATAAATGTTGCAGCAACCAAGATCACAAGAAGAAGCACCATGCACAAGAACACAAGAAGTATCCTGGGAAACCCTTCTCAACAAGGGAATAAAACCCAACCAAATCCTTTGCTATATTCTTCAAGAGAAAGACCTTCACTACCAAGATAAACCTTAGCACACAAGAGAGTGCTCAAACCCTAGAACTCTAGCGCCCAAGAGAGGTGCGCACTTTTCCTAAAGAAGTGTACTTGCTGAAATTTCCAAATTCACATGAAAGATGTGTTTACTCAATGGGGAATTTTCCTTTACTTATACCTAAACCTATCAACAGAAGTGTCTATTGGAACAACATGTCCAACCTCACTTAGCTAATAATATAATTAAAATTAACCAGATTAATTATCTTTTACATTAATTACTAGACACATTAAGGTAGGGACGACCTGTACCCTTTACATTACAATTACAGTTACAGGCAGGTCTGACTCTTGAACAATATAGAAAGGGATCTTGTACACCCACTAGTGCTCATCCACTAGGGGCACATCCATAGGGATGTCCATATCTTTGGCTCACTGCATTACAGAGAAGAACCATATCTTCACATGTTCACTTGTGCTCGTCCACAAGCATGCCCACTCTATAGACCTTCTTTCTCACTGCCTCACACAGGAGAATCATTTGGATTTTCTCGTCAACTCTGCTGCACAGAGGAGGCTAATACATCATCTTCATTTCTGTTCACGTGACGATGCACCCAACACTTTGGGATTTCACACGTTCACCTTGTGCTCAACCACATGCATGTCTAACTCAACAGATTTCCTTTCCCACTGGATAATCATGTGGAGTTCTTCTCAACTCTCTGAATGGAGGCGGTCATCTCTATGTTCTATCTCTGTCTCAAGTAGGAACCACGTACTCTTCTTGGAGACTTTCTCTCAGGTTTGTAAGCTAGATAAAGATTCACATAGCTGCAATGATCCACATCTCATAGGTTTGTAAGTTGGAGAATGTCTCACATAGCCACAATCATCAACATTTTTAGCATGATTTTGAGAGGATCCATCCACCTAACCTAGGTGCCTACCTTTAAGCTATTTTGAGCTTTCCTTTTGAGGTTATCTTGTGCAAGTACCTCCTTTAAATGGTGTTCCCTTGCATGACACATTATCTTTGGATTAGTGCTATATCCAAAGATATGTTACATATAAACTTAGCCTCATGAAAAACTTCTCTTGATTTCCTTTATTAGAAAAGGTGAGGTTCGAGTGTTTCATTATGCACAAATGAATCTTATAGTGGTGATGAGGTCATTGGCCCATTGAATGAGCAATTGTGTGACAAAAAGTGTTTTAACAACCACACCCACTACTACTAAGTTGCAGTGCCTCATTAAGAGTCAACTACCCTACAACCATTTGAAAATGATTTGGCTCATGAAGAGTAGAGCAGTGATGGAAATCCTTAAGGATCGACATGAGGAAGCATATCTTTGTAAAGTATGGTGTCTACAAAATATTATCATATGGATTTATCATTAAGCATTAAATTTTATGCATGTATCTAGATAACCTAGGACTTGTACTTGACTTTAATGGGTGTGGCATCATGCTAACTATTATTACTAAGTGTGACATTGCTGCTAGCAAGTTTGTGTTGCTTGTACATGAGGATTTCATCTAGAGAAATCTCACCTTTAACATGGTTATAACATCATTTTAATAACATATCTACAATCATATCTCATTAACAATGAAACAAAAGAATATGAAGGTCATTGAGTGATGCACACATGTTTGGTGAAAGTAAATCAAGAAGATCGTGGAATACCACTTGTGGCATGACCTTGCTTTTTAGTTGTTGGTATAGTGGTTGTGATAAATTTTCATTCCACATGGTGTAATGCATATACATGCATCACATTGCATCTCCCCATATGAAGCATACATAGGTGGTGTCTTATGGCTACAATGCATCTCCCTAATAATGCATATACATGCATTACAATGCATCATAGTGCATCTCCCCATATGAAACATACACATGCATCTCCCCATATGAAACATACACATGTGGTGTCTTATGGCTAGAATGAATCTCCCTATATATAACATGAAGTGATGTCATGCAATATATGTGAGGTGATGTCTTGCTAACGAGTATGACATACAAACACAAATGCACAAATTTGCATACATTCAAATCCTCACCCAATAGAATTATGTCTCAATTGTACTTTAGAATTATCCTCATTAAACAAACTAAATGTCAACCAAAAAATCTCAACCAACAATATGATTAATCACTTCCATAATGGAGCATGCATGTCAACCAAAAAATCTCAACCAACAATATGATTAATCACTTCCATAATGGAGCATGCATTGCTCTTTATTTTTAAATAATTGGACTTTGTATTAGCTCATTGTGTAGTAATACAATATTTATAAACTTTCACAAAGCTCTCTTAAAATAATGTATTAAACATAATATTTTAGAAATAAAAATTATTGGTCAAAACCTTGTGGATTAGAACCTACATCTTTGAGAGAGTAGATTCAATTTTTAAACAATGAAAATGAAATAAAAAAATAATATATATTGATTTTTTTTTAGATTAGCACATTATTGGTGTTGGATGCACTGGACATAGCCATATCAAGGCACACGGGCAACATGGATGTGGGTATGGATGTAGTAGACAAGAACAAAGAGGTTCATTGAAGTGCATGCAACTGAGCTTAAAGAAATCGTTAAACAATTTATGACTCTAGAGAATGAGATGAGGGCCATTAGGTTGGAGGGGGCGTTCTTCTTTGGTGATGGGATGAGCTTGGTGGATGTGGCTCTTGCACCTCAAATTCCATGGTTGTCCTCATTTGTTTCCCTCCGAGAAGTCAAATTTCCTCGGTCTTGAGTAATGCATCTGTATGCACAAGCCATGCAAAACTATCCCAATGCCGTGCCTTTTGTTCCTACTACTCATTGACTCTTGCAATACCCACCATAAATACCATATGTTATAGTCATTTCCTTATACTAATGGTATTGTGGTGTGCATATTCTAGTTACTCAATTTCAATTGTGTATTGAAATTTTATTATATTTTGCATTTTGATTCCTTACTAAAAATATTTCATGGCTTTCTCTAATTGTTAGATATGTGATATGTTTTATTTTAATTGGAAGTGTGATATGGTTTTCTACTTTTGATTTAGTTGGTGTGAGTAGCAAAGTTGTGAGGTTTGAATTCAATAAAAACTTGATTAATTTGGGATTTGTTAAAGTTTGGTGACACTATAAACTCAAGAAAAAAAAAAAAAAAAAAACTTGAACATACAAAACATTTGGTGAAGAAAAAATAATAGTAAAAATGTTGGCCTAGTTTTGCAAAGTTAAAGTTT
Organism: Picea engelmannii; assembly: GCA_009831015.1. Classification (NCBI taxonomy): domain Eukaryota; kingdom Viridiplantae; phylum Streptophyta; class Pinopsida; order Pinales; family Pinaceae; genus Picea; species Picea engelmannii. The sequence continues at coordinate 76,926 of ML813620.1, read as the reverse complement.
TAGCAAGTTGATTTGAAATTTTTATTTCTTGGCAAGTTTCAAAACAAAATTTGATTAAAGACTTATTTCATAAACAACTTGGTCAAACTTATGCAAGATTTTCCAACCTTGGTTGAATCTCACAACATTGGTGTTTTCCTCCTTCCAAACATTTGGTAGATGAGCAGATAATAACACAAGCCAATTCAAATAACATGAAAACAATAATAATAAAAAATTAACATTGTATATATCTATATTTCAAAGTCAAGAACCTCATGATGGGAGTTTGGGATATAATCTCTATTTTTCACTTTTGATTCACTATTGTTGATTTATTGTATGTTTCAATTGGTTTTTAACTTTTTTATAGTATCTTTCCCATTTGGAATTTTATTCCACGTCTATCTTTTTAGTTCATCATCTAAATTTCATTTTTTATTTGTAGCCTTTGGAATTTTGTTTTTTGGGCATACAAAACACATTTTTAATGATTGAAGGTAGGAGCTTCTCTCTCCCTAGGTTTGTCAAATGTTTTTGCCCCATGAATATAAAGAACCTAGTTAATATTATTTGTTGGAGACATGTATATATGCTAATTATAGTTTTGAAACATAAAATTCACTCACATAATGGAGTAGGTTCTAATAGCTAATTGGATAACAAGATTTTTCAATCCCCACAATACAAAGAGATGCACTTTAATTATTAAATCATGACTTTGAACAAATGCAAGTGATATACCATGATGCACATGAATATCTATGTGATTTCCATGCTTTCTAAATACATATATTTATATGCAATAAATGAGTATAAAATATTTAAAATTTGCCATAACAACGATAAATAATTAATCATTATTAGTAATAAAAAATTAGTTAACCCTAGAAAAGATGCATTGATTTTTAGTAGAGAGATAAATGAAGTTATCATATTTTTTTTTGGAGTATTGCATGATTTTTTTTTTTTATAAATATACAAATAAGGAAAAACTCATTATTCTTTGGAGTATCATATAATTTGTTTCATATATAAAAACAAATAAAATAAATCTCATAAAAAGTATTGTTTGATACAAATACAAAAAAATCCCATTACATATTTTTTAATGAATGAAAATATTATAAATAAATAATTTGTAAGTGTTCATATATTATGTAATTCACATATGTTATATAATTCACGAATTCTATATGATAACACAAAAATACAATATCTATGTAATTCACAAACTCTATATGATAATACATTTATGTTATGTAATTCACGAATTCTACATGATAACACAAAAATGTAGTATCCATCTAATATATGTAATTCATAAACTCTATATGATAACACAAAAATGTAGTATCAATTTAATACTAAAGTGGAATTCTAAAAATAACACCAACACTAACCACTCATTTACAACTATTCATATAAACAAATATAATATACTATCTTGATAAGAAACTATAAAAGTTAAAAAAAATAAAATTTAAACATTAATAAATATTATACATTAAATAACATTTTCATTTTGTATTTATAATTAATAGATAATATTTTCATTTTGTATTTATAATCAACAAGAACGTTGCATTTTTAACATTAATATTTAAAAAACGAAAAATGTTTATTATTAATATTAAAATAATATTGAATATTTAAAAAATATTTATAATTAATAGATAATATTTTCATTTTGTATTTATAATATACTATTTTAATAATAAACTATAAATATTGTTTAAAAAAAACTTTAAATATGAATAAATATTATACATTAAATAACACTTTCAAATATAATATACTATTTTGATAAAAAACTATAAACATTATTAAAAAAAACTTTAAATATGAATAAATATTATACATTAAATAATACTTTTATTTTATATTTATAACTAATAGATAATACTTTCATTTTGTATTTATAATCAATAGCAGGAACGTTGCATTTTTATCATTTATGTTTAAAAAATGAAAATGTTCATTATTGATGTTAAAGTAGTATTGAATATTTAAAAAATATTTATAATTAATAGATAATATTTTACTTTCATTTTGTATTTATAATCAACAACACGGGCATTGCATTTTTATCATTAATGTATATTGAAAAAAAAAAATGTTCATTATTAATATTAAAGTATTATTGAATATTTAAAAAAAAATATTATGGAAAAGTTTTACATATATTTATTCACAGCTATTTATATAAACAAATATAATATATTATCTTGATAAAAAAACTTTAAACCATAACACTTTTATTTTATTTATATAATCAATAACATATGTTGTGTTTATATTTTTAATGTATATTGAAAAATGAAAATGCCCATAATTTATTGACAACTATTTATATAAACAAATATAATATATTTATTTTATTTATATAATCAATAACATTATATTCACTTTTATTTTATTTATATAATCAATAACATATATTATGTTTATATTTTTAATGTATATTGAAAAATGAAAATGCCCATAATTTATTCACAACTATTTATATAAACAAATATAATATATTATCTTGATATAATTTCATTTTATCTATATAATCAATAACAAATCAATAACGTTGTTTTGCGTTTATATCTTTAATGCATATTGAAAAATGAAAATGCCCATGATTGAGGTAAAGTAGCCTTGAATATTTTATTTTATTTTATTTTTTGAAGGCATTTTTATTTTGAGAAAGCTTGTGGAAACATCGTTGCGAAGTATCTATTCTACTCATGAGAAAATGGTTAGTCATGAAACACATTGGAATGTGATATTGTTGTTTTAATAATGTTTTTTTTTATTATAAAAAATGGTTTATTATATCAAATTAGCATACACTTTGAGGATATTAATTGGTTGTCAATTTTTTTTAATTATATGAAGAAATGGTTTCCTACCAAGCCTTAGTTTAAGATTATTTCAATGTAATAAATGCTTCTTACAAACTATCATCATTAAAATATTTAACAAACACATAGCTAGAACATATGTTATTATGGATGTGTGGTTTAACATTTTGAAAAATTATTAGGTAGCATGTGGATTTTTTAAATTTTTCTACTTAAGATGGTAGTTAATATCTTCTTATCCTTTGAGTTTGAGGTTGGAATTAATGATAAGACTTTTGATTTGAATTTTATTGACAAAACTAGTTTATGATAAAAAATAATAATTAGAGGTGGGAGGGGGTATTAATAGATAAAATTTATTAATAATAAACTTTATCTATTAGAAGGGGAGGGGGCATTAATAGATAAAATTTATTAATAATAAACTTTATCTATTAATGTCCCTATGATAAAAAATAATAATTAATGCATAGATTACCCACTTCCATTTATATAGAAAGTATCTATCATTTTATCACCATGTAACAAAAGCATCTCGATATATTTATAAGAGAATACACCAACATTTGAAAGACTAATAAAAGTATCATTATACTGTTAGGTTTACCATTCCACATTGAAGTCTTGGTAGGAGTATCATTACATTGTGAGGTCTTTGATTCCATTGATTTGGTTTTATTTGCACAACTACTTAATGGGTCACTATATCATAAAGTAATCTTAGAGATGCAATGAACTTAAGGATTGGAAAGTAATTAAAATTTGCTAAAAAAAACTCTAGTGATTATTGATTTCCGAAGTTAACTTTGTTAGGACCTTTAGCTTCTGGTATATTCAAGAAAAACAAATAATGGTGTTAGTCTAAAGTGTCACTCAAAAATAAAAGTAGAGATTTCCATCTCTTGAACTTAGAATATGTCATTGAGAAAAACAATAATGGTAATTTTTTAGGCTCTTTATAACATATGTAAAATATTGTTTTGTCTTATCATTTTGGTATTTCATGTTTGGTATTGAAAACTCTAAGATGTTTCCCTTTTAATGTTTGGGTTTGTTTTGACCTCTTGAATTCCCTTCACTCTTATTCCAAGTTCTTTGTTGAATTGTCATACCTATTTTTTATTCTCTTTGTGCCTTGTACTTTCATGCTTCTTTTTTTATTCTCTTTGTGCCTTGTACTTTCATGCTTCTTTTTTTATTCTCTTTGTGTCTTGGTTTCTTTCTTATCTATGGGATCAACTTCATGCATTAAAAAAATGTGCAATGATAAAATTTAAAATCTATTTTCCCTTTACTTCCCTTTTGGACCTTTTTTTTAATCTAAAAAAATAGTCTATTAATCTATTTATACAACAATTTTTTTTATACATGCTTCCCCCTAGTTGTAACATGCTTGTGCAAGAAACTAGATCCTTCCCAAGTGGTATTAAACTAGTTCATAACTTCTTCATGAAAGTCTATTGTCCAAACAAAACAGAACATCCCCAATTGTTCTAATATCTGAGAGCTAAGAATGCTAACAAGCAAGTGAAAAATAAAGAAACCAGGAAATGAAAACCCATTAACATGTGCTATGAGGGGGAGTGAGCTCATCCTCTGCAACCTCCAGTATCAAATTGACATTTTCCTCGTCTGAGTATTCTCCTAGTGCTACTTGACTTGGTCAACTAGAATGGGATTTGCCTTTGTGGCAGCCCTTGGATTACCTCCCCCTCCTCCTTAGTCATCTGGGAGATTGTAATCCGAACTCCAAAAACAGTGCTACATACTGCTTCAAATTTTTCTTCAAAAATCCTCATGGTATGGAGGATTTCCCTTTGATCCTCATTTGTTTTCTCCAAAGCCTACACCACAAGTGCCTTGACCATCCAATATGTTTCAGCTATACATAATTACTTGGTGTCACATGTTCGATATTTGGCTGGTTCATCCACCCAGTCCCTCACCTCCTCCAACACCTCAACCTATGACATCTTCTCCATCTTGGCTATCATTTCATCCTCCACCTCCTCCACTTCTTCTTTGGCCTTCATCAAAATTTTTCCTTGTATTTTCTCTCTGCCTCCTCAACAATAATTTTTGCTCTAGTCTTCACATCCTGAGCATGTGAGGAAGAGGCTATGTATTCCACTAATTTCCCCTTGTTCCTCCTACCTTTTCCTCCATAAGCCACGCCATGTACCATCCTAGATTTCCCAACTAGACACCAATAGTGAACCCAACCACCATACACCACACCACCCCCATTACTGAGATAGCCTGGAGTCATAGAGTAATGCCAATGGACCATATTCCCCCCTCTTTGTGTACCCGTAGCCTCGAGCCACCTCAAGCCACACCATGATCTTGTGCTAATGTCTTCCTGCCAGGTAGTCTCTGAGCTTCCCCTTCCTTCTTGAGTTTCCACCACATAGCCAATAGACAAACACATGCCTTTACCTGTGATTATCAGACCATAACAAGACACAAGGACACATGTGTCATTCTTGCATTGTAGGTGTGTTGTATGCACCATTACAATGCCACGGTGGGGACATGTGTGTGAAACCAACTTAACCCTATATCGCTATTATCTGCAAGGGTATTGTATTGGTGTCATAATATATCATCATTTCTTTGATATTTAGATATTTTTTAGTCTTTTGCTTATATTTGACATCAACATTGTGTTGGTTGGTGTCAACATTGCTTTAATTGACATCATTATTGTTGTATTTCCTTCCTAGTTTCCTTCCTTATTATCAACATTACATCGTGTCTTGTATCAATGCTACATCATATTGAGATTAACACTGCATTGGTTGGCATTAACATTGCATCGGTTGGCATCAATGTTGCATCAGTTGGTGTCAAAGTTACATCAGTTGATGTCAACTTTACATCAGATTGGCATCAAAGTTGCATCATATGTGTCATGAATAACATCACATATTGTGACACAAAGATGTGTTTTCATTAATATAATGTGATTTATCCGTCATGGTTGCATCATTAACGTTGTTTTGGTGTTGTTTGTGCATCAATCTTACAACTTATACATGCTAAATTTGTTGTTAATGGGTCTATATTGCATCAATTATGCATTTCTATTATTATGATTATTATTATTAATTAATCGATTTAATCACTGTTAATCATCCTCATTATTACTTAAAATTATTATTATAATTATAATCACCGATTAATTTATCTATTATTAATTATCCTCATTAATTCAAAATCGATAATGATTGATTATAATTATTAATTTATGATTATTACTTAGGGGTGATTTTTTTGTTGTTGTTGTTGTGATATTTTAATATGGATGAGATTGATTATCAATATGCGTCTATTTTACCTCACTAATATTCAATCAATTTCTCACCATGAAAGAAAAAACCTTGTATCAATCACTCGAGCTAACCCACCGGGCTTGCATGAAAAAAATATCTACACATAAGAAAATGAAATGAATTTGACATTAGAATTCGATTGAACTATTGTTAGTTCCCTCCTTATCCTCACTCTGTAAAAACATAATAAAAGAATACGAGTTCAATAAAATAAAAACATGTTAACATTTAAAGATCGAATACAAATCAATACCCTCTAATTCCTTCAAATCATTCTCATCATCATCAATCTGGAAGGATATAATAATATTTCAATTAATGAATAAATGATTCCAACTATTATTATGTAAATTAAAAATAAACATATAACTAACAATTAATTACCAGGAGCATGGACTGATAAACTTCCACCATTTTTTCATAACCATTCTTCATGCCGCACTTTATTTCTTCTTCAATTGTCTCCCTACTATAATCTTTCCACTGTATGCAATGAGAGAAAACCATATTTAATAACGACATATATTAAGATAGTATATTAGCATAATATATGAGATTATATTGATAAACTTACAAAATGTCATCTAATCAAGGACCTCTTGGCTTGACCAAATGAATGAACACTTTTATTTTTTATCTATCCATGCCTATACATAAGATAAGATAGTATCAATTAATTTTATCAATGTTCGACAAATGACCACAAAAGTATGTCAATTGTACTACAAGATTACATCAAAGAAAAAGTTGAAATCATATCAAAATCAATAACTGCAAGTTAAAAACTTGTAGAAATTAAGAAAATAAGAAAGTATAATATTATTTTATATTGGTTATGTAGAATTTAAACAATTAATGGTAAATGAGTCATAAAAAAAATTATTGATAATTTAACCAATCATATATTATTTATTACCTTTGTGTCTTTTTGTTATGGTGTCCAAGGGTCCACTCCTCGTGTCTCCTTCTCAAGGGATATCTTCCTAGCCTCTTCTCAATCCTTAAGGATGTTTTTAAATATAGTTTAATGCCATCCATTCATCGATTTATCGTTTTTCTATCATCCAAGAAAAGTTTATTGATGAACTAACTGAATTTGTTCAAAACCGCATAAATGAAGTCAATTATAAAATTCAATAACAATATATAATGAAACATATAAGGTAAAGTAGTTGAAACATGAGTGACTAAAGACAAGACTAACTCAAACATATTACACCTAATATATATGGTATCTCCTCACCGTCTTGGAGAATATATGAAGGACACATCTATCACTAAATTGTGTATTTGGGAACCTTCTATGTAAATGTTGTAATTCTCTTTGAATTTCTTATTACTTATTCTAGCCCAATGTTTGTGGAATTACTTTGACCACTCCCTAATTACAACATATCTTCATCAACTTGTTATTTGAATCAACTTGCATATCTTCATCAAGATAAGTCGATTCTCTATATTATGTTGAGACACATATTCATCTAGGTTCATCATCATCTCTATGACTTGTTCTCAAACATTAATATGCCATGTCATAGAATGAGTAAGCACCATGAAAAATATAGTACATTGAATTCAATTAATACTATAATGTACATTATAAATTTCACTAAGAAATGCAAGATAAATCATACCTTGGCTAACTTGCATAGATTGACTATGACCGAGACTCCTGGAACCTGATCCCATTGAACACAATTAATCCTTATCTATATGTGTTTTTTTTTTGTAGATACTTCATAATTGATCCAATTTTTTTAATTATGTTTTTATGCAACATAAAACATAATATAGTAATTAACTATTAGAATTATAAATGCAACTCTTTATAAAATAAAAACATATATTTCAATATTGATGGAGGCACTTTGTTTCCTTCATCAACATTAATATGCCATGTCATAGAATGAGTAAGTACCATGGAAAATGTAGTATATTGAATTCAATTAATACTGATGGAAGAACTTTGTTTCCTTTATCAACATTAATATGTCATGCCATAGAATGGGTAAGTACCATGAAAAATGTAGTATATTGAATTCAATCAATCGTTAATATAGTAATTAACAATTAGCAATTAGAATAATAAATGCAACTTTTTATAAAATAAACACACACACACACACACACACACACACACACACACACACACACACACACACACACACACACACACATATCAATATTGATGGAGACACTTTGTTTCCTTCATCAACATTAATATGCCATGTCATCAAATGGGTAAGTACCATGAAAAATGTAGTATATTGAATTCAATTAATATTTGATGGAGGCACTTTGTTTCCTTCATCAACATTAATATGCCATGTCATAGAATGAGTAAGTACCATGAAAAATGTAGTATATTGAATTCAATTAATCGTTAATATAGTAATTAACGATTATAATTATAAATGCAACTCTTTACAAAATAAATACATATATTTCAATATTGATGGAGGCACTTTGTTTCCTTCATCATCAACAGTAATATGCCATGTCATAGAGTGAGTAAGTACCATGAAAAATGTAGTATATTGAATGGGCAATTGGGCCCTAGAACCATCCCTAAAGTTATTCTGCGAAGAGATAAAGAAGATTCCACCCTTCAATGAGTGCCTCTTCCACCTTCTCCCCCTCTCCTTCAGCTTATTCCGGTTCTTATTCCTCCCCTACCTCCCCTCTCCCCTTTCTCCGCCGGGTCAACTTCCCTGCTGGTGTGGAGAAGGGAAATAGATTAATATCTTAAGAAAGAAAGAAAGTGGGGTTTGGTAGTAACCTTAGCACCCAGGATGAGACAGAAGAGTGATTTACCCTCAGGGACCTGGGGGATTGGGGGTGCGTACAACATTTCCATATCCCTCCCACCTTAAATATAGAAATCCTAACTAATGTATATTATAAATTTCATTGAGAAATGCAGGGTAAATCATACCTTGGCTAACTTGCATAAATTGACTATGACTGAGACTCATGGAACCTGATCCCATTGAACACAATTAATCCTCGTCTATATGTGTTTTTATTTTAGTAGATCCTTCATAATTGATCCACTTTTTTTAATTATGTTTTTATGCAACATAAAACATAATATAGTAATTAACGATTAGAATTATAAATGAAACTCTTTATAAAATAAATACATATATATCAATAGTGATGGAAGCACTTTGTTTGCTTCATCAACATTAATATACCATGTCGTAGAATGAGTAAGTACCATGAAAAATGTAGTATATTGAATTCAATTAACACTTATGGAGGTACTTTGTTTCCTTCATCAACATTAATATGCCATGTCATAGAATGAGTAAGTACCATGAAAAATGTAGTATATTAAATTCAATTAATCATTAATATAGTAATTAACGATAAGAATTATAAATGCAACTATTTATAAAATAAATACATATATTTCAATATTGATGGAGACACTTTGTTTCCTTCATTAACATTAATATGCCATGTCATAGAGTGAGTAAGTACCATGAAAAATGTAGTATATTGAATTCAATTAATACTATAATGTACATTATAAATTTCACTGAGAAATGCAGGATAAATCATACCTTGGCTAACTTGCATAGATTGACTATGACCGAGACTCCTAGAACCTAATCCCATTAAACACAATTAACCCTCATCTATATGTGTTCTTTGTTTGTAGACCCTTCATAATTGATCCATTTTTTTAATTATGTTTTTATGCAACATAAAACATAATATAGTAATTAACTATTAGAATTATAAATGCAACTCTTTATAAAATAAATACATATATTTCAATATTGGTGGAGGCACTTTGTTTCCTTCATCAACATTAATATGCCATGTCATAGAATGAGTAAGTACCATGAAAAATGTAGTATATTGAATTCAATTAATATTGATGGAGACATTTTGTTTCCTTCATCAACATTAATATGCCATGCCATAGAATGAGTAAGTACCATGAAAACTATAGTATATTGAATTCAATTAATTGTTAATATAGTAATTAATGATTAGAGTTATAAATGCAACTCTTTATAAAATAAATACATATATTTCAATACTGATGGATGCACTTTGTTTCCTTCATCAACATTAATATGCCATGTCATAGAATGAGTAAGTACCATGAAAAATGAAGTATATTGAATTCAATTAATATTGATGGAGGCACTTTGTTTCCTTCATCAACATTAATATGCCATGTCATAGAATGAGTAAGTACCATGAAAAATGTTGTATATTGAATTCAATTAATACTATAATGTACATTATAAATTTCACTGAGAAATGCAAGATAAATCATACCTTGGCTAACTTGTATAGATGGACTATGACCAAGACTCCTAGAACTTGATTCCATTGAACACAATTAATCCTCATCTATATGTGTTTTTTTTTTTTTAGATCTTTCATAATTGATCCAATTTTTTTAATTATGTTTTTATGCAACATAAAACATAATATAATAATTAACGATTAGAATTATAAATGCAACTCTTTATAAAATAAATACATATATTTCAATATTGATGGAGGCACTTTGTTTCCTTCATCAACTATTTTTTTTTACTTGTTCTTCTACGACATTCTTCATCTCTTTCCTTGCATCTAACATCATTGTCCAATCCATTTTTGTTAAAATCCATATGATTTGTAGATCTATTACAATGATATGCTACTAAACAAAGTACATAAAATCCACGGAATAAAATATATGCATATTTTTTAATACATTGAAAATATAGATGCATAACATCAACATATGCAAATATATTTTGGTCACAAAATATGATAATTAGAGGGGTAGTTCTATGCAAATAACACAATACTTACAGAACACAGTCTCATAGTTGTTATCATTAAGGGAAGTTGGCTATCACACCATGATCAACACTATATTCACCTGCTCTCATCCAAACATATCTACTTGGATGTATATAGTTAGATGTGTAAATAGTAGGAGGTGATGTGTAATGCAGTGAACAAGAGATGTTACAAGGGACAATTTGCATTAATTTATTTTACTGTAAAGTAATGGGCATGTTTATTAATATTGACCTAAGCGAGACTTAAATTAGTGAATTGTGGTTTATTTTAAATGATGAAAACAACAATTTACTAATAATTATAGCAACAATTTATGAATAATTGTCAATTGGGCGTAGCTCAAGTGGTTGTGAGGAAAGTTGTGACCCTCCCACCCAGGTTCAAATCCGACTTTGTGACATGTTTGATGTTAATGAGCTGATTGTTGATGAATTATATATGTTCTATTCATGATTTTTTGGCTTAGCCTTGTACCCTGAAGAATATAGGGTTTACCCTGGGTATAATCCTTAGAATGAGGGGAAGTGCTCAAGTAGTTTCTCGTAGGATATGCTACCTAGAAAAAATATGAATAATAATAATTAATAATATTATAATTTGTGTCATCTTAACTTGGAAGAGGAAGAGTAGGAGTGGTAGATAAGATAAGAAAAATAATTAGATAAGAAAGAGAAAAAGGGAGAGGGATAATGTGACAAACAAACTTGTATGAAAATTATAAGAATATCCCATTTAAGTAGGATAGAATAAGATAATCCATTTAGGATGAAATAATATTATATTGAGTAAAATGTATAAGAATGAGATATTTACAATTGAGACAGAGGGTTGTTTATATACCCACGAAGGGGTGCCCTTTCAGTAAGAGACACGTCCTTTGATTAAGATGTCATGTCTCTTAATTATGTATTAATTAGTATTTATTATTATTATTATTTATATTATCATATGTGTATTCATGTTATTTATGTTCATAAAATTTCCTTCCCCTTAAAAATGCTTTGACCTCAAAGAATACTTATGAAAGACTTATATCTTGCTCTGATTTGTAATATTGTTTCCTGATTCTTCATTCTTGAGTTAGTGATTGTTGATGACTTGAGATGATAGGATCTTCTAATTGCTGAGCAGAATTGTCGAATTGTAAAAGAGTCTTCCCACCCTAATTCGATCTTCTACGGAACTGAGTGTTTATAGGGATTTTGGAAAAAACTTGATGTATTTCGACTCCCATGATAGCTTCTATTTTGAGCCCCACTTATAGTGGAAGTAATATTCTTCATCATATCAATCATTTGTTTTCGTTGATATATTGATTGGTTGAAGTATCAAATTTTATGATTTGGATGTCTAGAAGGCATCCTTGCAACTCGATCTTTACTTCGTATACTTGTATCTTTTTCTTGATTAACTTTTGGAATTGAGTCTTTTTCATACCCCTGGCTTGTTTCTACTTAAACATTTTAACACCACTTTACATCAAATGGATTTGAAAATACTTTTGAGTTGTAAGGTTGAATGAGTCTGTATTAATTCCTTTATCTACAATTAGGCTTTTTACATTTGAATATTTCTCTAGTTCAATAGGTTCAATAATTGTCTCTTTATCAACCAATGATACCTTGTTGATAACTTGCTCTAGCTTGTTTTGTAGCGACTTCTTATCACTCTTTAATTTCTTAATCTGTGAGTAAACTTTGATTATGAACCTTTAGGCACGAGTTTTCTTCCTTATCTAATTTGTCGATATCTTTAATGTTTGGATTTCCAAGTTTTTCTTCTTTCAACTTTCTGATTTGTTCTAGCAACCCTTGATTAAGGTTCTTCAAACGAAAATTTTCTTCATTTTTTTCTGATAGGTTCTTCTTGAGATCTTGATTCTTTTGTTCCAACTTCTAAACACATAATTTTCTATGCTTTGACTTCTTGATCTGTGTAAGCAGTTTTTGACCGTGGTCTTTTAAACGAGAAATTTCTTCATTTTTTTTTCTGTGATAAATTCGTCAATTTTTTTTGCATCCTTTGCATTGCTTTTTTTATTTTCTTGAAGTATTACTTCTAAGATATCTTTAAAGTCTTCTTGTATTAATGAATTTGGCTCTGACATAATGTCTTGTAATGTTATCATCTTCTCCTTATGAGGAAATGTCACAGATTTTTTCTCCATGTTTAAGATGAAGGTACCTATATTTTAAAATCAGGGTAGCCCAATAATGATGTTGATTTATTCTTTATACAGAATTATAACATAGAATTGAGATATATATTCATATTTATCATTTTTCACTTGTAACTCCTTAATTTGAAAAATATCTTTCTTTTCAATTATATTTGGTCATGGAATTAATAATTGATTTTCCAAATCAATATTAATGTAATTTTCATTATAGTCCAAGCTAATAATGATGTTAACATCTCCTCCTTGAATACTCCCTAATGTAGAAAACCCGTAAGATGAAATTGTATAACCTTCATAAGAAAATATTCATTTTCCCTTGTTATTAGGATCCTTTGATTTCGTCAATAATTTACGATAATTAATATCTCAAATAACCTTTTTTGAATTAACTTCTTTTTACTTCAAAACTTCTATTTTTACACTCTTCTTTTTTTCACCTTATATAATTCCCACATATATATATATATATATATATATATATATATATATATATATATATATATATAAATT
>ML813620.1:5475-28402 GCA_009831015.1 Picea engelmannii | reverse complement strand
TCAACAAGCTTTCCATCTTCCATTTCAACAAGCTTAAAGATGTCAGCATTATGCTGTAATAATTTCTCTAAGGATTGTGAATCCCACTTGCTCCAATCCTCTTATTAATAAACAACAATAGGTTTATAATGCCAAAATTTTCCCTCTATATAACCATTTTATAGGGGGAAATACTACTAAAATCACTCCTTTACTAAAATCACTTCAAGATCAAAGAGAGATAAAGTTCTATTTGAGAAGAAAATAACCCCAAATAGGAAACAAGAGAGTCCATGTTTAAATACTCCTCAAGGTGAAACTAGAACTGGTGTTGTCCTCTGCCATTGTAATACCCATTGCCTGAGTGATATCCTGCGAATAGAAGGCCACATAGAACAAATCTAGAATCAGTGCTAATCCTCACTCTCTGCTTTGATTTTATATTTGTCTGTGTCGTAACAAATGTAGGCTACCTCCTCGTTTTCCATTCCCGGTTAGAAAGTGGCAACGTCTCTGCTATTATTTCATGGCGAGCTCTTTTTTCTTTCACGCAGCAAGATCCCGAGTTAGACCTGCTGTGTCGAGGGCCCGATTGAAACTTTGGTGCCTGCATGTTCTTGGCTGCGGAGGGACACGCGGTAACAGTATTTAAATTTTGAATTTGAAATTCCATGCATTTAATGATTTCCAACCTAGTCATCCCTCGTTATCATGCAAACGGCGTTTGAAGGAGCGGCCGGAATATGGATGGCCGACGAGCTAACAGAAACCACGTTTTTAGGAAGAAGTCGGAATATGGATCACATCCACCATGCATGATATCGACCATAATAAATAACCATGCAACAACCTCCCAATCATTGGGCTGCTGCATGGTGGATAGCCTCTGCCGTATATGGATGGTGGCTGATTCGTCGAACTGTACGGACAACAAGCAATTGACTACACAATTATTCTATTTCGTGCGAATTTAATTTATGGCTTGCAGGATTCTTCTTGACTCGGTACTTATTCAATTGCACATAGCAATTATTTCTTCAAATACATTTAGAATTCTCTTTTGTATTATTTATTTATCTTTTTTTATTCCTTTTCTTTTAGGAATCGATTTACCAGTGGCTAAATAATCTTCTCTATTTTATTCTTCTTCTTGATTTCTAGTTCTAATTTTTTTGGCAATGGAATAATTCTTAATTTTGAATGTTCAAAGGTCTACAATGATGTTGTTATAGGCAACAAAATTTGACCTAAGGTCTATGGGCTAAAGGCTAGGATCAAAAAAGTAGTTCTAATACCACCGTGACAAACAAACTTGTTTGACAATTATAAGAATATCTAATTTAAGTAGGATAGAATAAGGTAATCCAATTAGGATGAAATAATATTATATTAAGTAAAATGTATAAGAATGATAAATTTACAATTGAGACGGAGGGTTGTTTATATACCCATGCAGGAGTTCCCTTGCAGTAAGAGATGTGTCCTTTGATTAAGATGTCATGTCTCTTCATTGTGTATTAATTATCGTTATTATTATTATTATTTATATTATCATATGTATATTCATGTTATTTATGCCATAATAGAGAAGAAGAAGAAGAGATGGAGGAAAAAGAGACGAGGAAGGGAAATAAAAATGAAGAAAATGAAGGAGAGGGAGAAAAAGAGAGGATAAAAGGAGGAAGAAAAAGAGGAGAGTGGGAAGGGGGATAAGAAAAGGAAGAGAAGGGCGGGAGAAAAGTAAATATAAAGGAGAGGGATAAGAGAAAGAGGAAAAGAAAAAGTGGAAGGAGGAGGGAGAGGGGGAAGAAAAAGAGGAAGAGGGGGGGAGGGGGGAAGAAAAAGAGGAAGATGGGGAGGAATATGAATATGAAAGATAATGGGATGAAGAATAAGGGGAGGGATACAGAGAAGGAAGAGGGAGAGGGAGGAGAAGGAGAAGGAGAGGGACAATGAGAAGGAAGAGAGAGAGGGAAAAGAAAAAGGAAGGAAGGAGCGGGACACGAAGAAATGAAGAAGAAGAAGAGTGTGTGAGAAAAACAAAGGGAAAGAAAAAAAGGGAAGAGAAAGGATTAGAAGGGGAAGACAGAAGAACAAGAGGAGGAAGGAGAGGAGAAGGATATCAATAGGAGGAAGAGGAAGAGGTAGGAGGTATGTAATCCCTAAACCCTAGTTTGTTTCTTATTTTTGTTTTGTAAAATAGTATCTCAATTCATAAGGTTATAGAGTGAAATCCATCCTACCCACCTTCCAAACATAAATCCAAATCCTATTCCAAATATAAACATGAATCCGATGCCAAATTCAGTTCCAAATCATGTCTCAAATATGATTATTTTTAAATAGCGGGCAAATGAGAAAAGTAACCTACCTTCAAATCTAATAAAACTGATGAAGGTCCACAAATATCCCTTGGCCACTCCTACAAAATTCCCACAAACCCTAGTCAACTCTAAAAAGATCTACCCCACCGATTTATGTGAAAATGAAATGATAGGGACCCCCTTTTTCAACTTTCAGTTCAAAATATGTAGAACATGTGATGCAGGCTTTACATTTTCACCACATTTTTTTCCTTTTTTTTTTTCAAGTTTTGTGTTATCTTTACATTGTTTATGTATCATAGTTGTGACACAAAATCCCTCTTTGTGTAGATTGTTTCAAATCTGAAAAAAGATGTGCATCAAGTTTTGGTCATGTCAACATCAAGTCTACATCGTGATGACACCATTACGACATCATGGTGGCACAAAATTTGAATTAATAACATCATGTGAATCAAATAATCATAATAATTGCAATAATTATAATTATAAAATAATAATTTTTAATATTATATTAAAAATTAAAACAATTATGATAGTAATAATAATTAATATTTATAATTATAATAAAGATACACTTAAAATAGATGTAGAGCTAGATGTGCATGTAGAAGATGGGAACAATGTATTGATATAGGTGAAAATTTCCAACAAATACATAAATTTGGTAAATAACAGATAATGAAAAATCACCTCACTGATTGTTAGCAATAATTCCTAGCGCTAGAATAGAGGGAATTTGAGAAGTCAGAGTGTGAATGAGAACCAAGGCACAACAAATACAAAGCAAGGGGTATATGGAATGACATGGTAGCTAATTTATTGTTTTCAATACTTCTCACTGATAAATGTGTCATTAGTAGAAGGCAATATGATATGGGATAACTATGATGATGCATTTATGAATGCATGTACACACATGGGAGTAGTGAGTTAGTCTAGGCATATGTATCTATATAGACAATTCTAGGTGCAACTCTTCCCTTTCTACAATATTTTGCATGCCTCCCCCTTATATATGGATTGCTCTAGGTGCACACTTTTCACTTATCTCTATGGACTACTATAGGTACACCCTTACCCCTTATTCAATATTTTCCATCCCTTCCCCTTATCTATATGGATTGTTTTAGTTTGATTAAGACTAAAACTATTACATTGTGTAGTTTTGTAATTTTTTTAACAGTGCATAAAAATTAGCGAATGCTATGAGTTGATTTCTTAGCCTATGGAGGTGTACAATAATTGAATTTAATAATTGTTGTTAAACAATTTAGTTTTTTTTTTAAATATTTGCTAGGTTTTATCAATTAATTAATTGTTAAGTGACCCAAACCTAATTCATCTACCCACATAAGCGACCTGAAGAATCACACCAAAAAAATAATGGAGCAAATAAATTAAAAAATAATGCACACCCAGCTCAAACTTTCTCATTACCAAACCATACATTTATACATAGAGAGGATATGTCTCAAGAGTCAACCATATCCTATAATCTCTCAACAGTTACTCCTTAATTCACTCAACAATCTCTCCACAAATATCTCAAGCATATTTCTCTAACTCTAATTAGACCTTCGAGATATAACAACTAACAACAATTAATCTATAATATTTCCAAGTGTATTATTATTCCAACATTTCTCCCCCATAATGATCATGTGGAAATATTCCAATATTATCTCTGAATTTTTAGAACTTTTCCTTTGATAGGTATTTGATGAATATATCTGCTACCTTATCTTCTGTTCTGCAATACATTATCTCGATCACACCTTGCTAAACCAAATCTCGAACAACATGATATTGGATATCAATATGCTTGGTGTTCTTGTGAAAAACTGGATTCTTGGTCATTTGAATAGCACTTTGATTATCACATATCAACCAAGTGGGTTGTTCCTATTGCTCATGTAGATCCTCCATAATTCTTCTTAACCACATTGCTTCATAGGTTGTTGTCGCTGCGGATTTATATTTTGCTTCTGATGTGGAGAGAGAAACTATAGGTTTCCTTTTAATACTCCAAGCAACTGATGTTGAACCCATGCTAAATGAATATATTGAGGTTGATTTCCTGTCATCCATGCAACCTTCCCAATATGAATCTATATAACCAACCCACCTAAAATATTATATAGATATGTATACTAAACCATAGCCAACTGTACCATGAAGAGATCTCAAAATCCTCTTAGTTCCTTTCCAATGTAATTCCTTGAATTCTTCCATACATCTAGATACCATACTGACTGCAAAATATATATTTGGTCAAGGTGTAGTTAAGTAGATCAAACTTCCAATGAATTGAGGATACAAAGTAACATCAACTGAATTGGAGTCATCATGTCTTTATAACTTCAACCTAACTTCCGAAGAAGTTTTCATTGGCTTGCAACTCAACATTCTAAACTTCTTCAGAATATCCCAAGTATACTTGGCTTGTGACATGAAAACACTATCTTCCTTCCGCCATAATTCAATACCCAAGAAAAAATGAAACTCACCAAGATTTGTCATCTCAAACTCAACAATCATATGTGACTTAAACTTTTGAAATATTTCATCACTGTTACCTATGTAGATCAAATCATCAACATATAATGCAACTATTAGAATGTCCATTATTGACTGAAAAATATAGAGATTGGCCTCATATAAACGTTTAACTAAGCCATGATCCTAAAAAAATATTTATCAATTCTCGAATACCATGCTCTTAGCGCTTGCTTGAGACCATACAAGGTCTTATTTAACTAGTAAACGCAATATTATTTACCTGGAACTTCAAAACCTTTTGGTTTCTCAACATATATTTCTTCATCCACGTAACCATTCAAGAAAGATGATTTCACATCCATCTGAAAAATTGTCCATTTGTATTGTGTAGCTAATGCAAGTACCATCCCGATTGTATCCAACTTTGCCACTAGAGAAAATGTCTCAGTGTAATAAATTACTTCCTTTTGTACATAACCTTTTGTAACTAAACATGCCTTATACTTATCAATTTTACCATCTGATTTATACTTAGTTTTATAAACCCATTTAGTACCAATTACATATTTTCCTTTTGGTAAACTGACCAAGTCCTATGTATCATTCCTCACCAAGGCATTCAATTATGCTTCCATAACTTCATTCCATTCTTTCTTTCTTGATGCTTCTGCATAATTATGTGGTTCATCAATTTTCATTATATGTGCCATAAGTGCACAATTCACAAGACTACTTTGGGATCTTGTAAGTCTTCTTTCAAAAATTTTATCCAACATATTGCTTTATAAATTATCCCTTTCAAGCCATTTAGGCTTCTTCTTGACTTCATCTGCCTTTTCTGTCTTAGAATCCGATTCATTACCAATATCCACTACATCTTTCCTTAATTCAATCTGAACATGTTTTGGCTGGAAAATCCCATGTTCATCAAACACAACATCCCTGCTTATTATCACCTTCTTTGCTTGAGGATCAAACAACCTTTAACTTCTTTTTTCAATACTATATCCAATGAAAATTCACTTAACACTTTTATCATCTAATTTTCTCCTCTTTTCCTTAGGAACATGTGCATATGCAGTGCAACCAAAATTTTTTATATGTGCAACACTTGGTTTATATCCTAGGCAAGCTTCTTCTAGAGTCAAATTCAATATTTCTCTTTTAGGATATCTATTCAGAGTATAAACTATTGTGTGCACTGCTTCGGCCCAAAATTCATTTCCAAGAGACTTATTTTTTAACATACTCCAAGCCATTTCAACTATTGTCCTGTTTTTCCTTTCCACGACTTTATTCCATTCTTCCTACAATAATTCAAAAATTCATGTGACCTATATTCTCCCCCATTATATGTGCGTTGGGTGAGAATGTTCAAACTACTTTTCTTTTCAACTAATTCCTTAAAATCAAGAAAAATGAGTAAATACTTCATACTTATCCTACAAAAAATACACCTGAGTCTTCCTAGAACAATCATCAATGAAAGTGAGAAAACAACATTCCTTTACAAAAGATACAATCTCCATTGGACCATACAAATCTGAATGTACTAGTGCTAGATGCTCTCTAGCCTTCCATGTTCTATTTGAGAAAAAATCCCTATGTTGTTTCTAAAAAATACACCCTTCACATACTTCATCATCATTCTTGATATATGGAAGACCATACCATGTTCTTCATCCTTAACCACACCAAACTCTTAAAATTCAAATGTCCCATCCTTAAATGCCAAAGCTTGCTATTCATTTCTTCTATAACATTAAGACTGTGTGAGTTACTTGAATCAAAATAAAGTTTGAAGATTCCATCTTCAATCATTTCTCCTCTTGCTACTACTGCATTTTGATTCAACTTTTCCTTGATTAAACACTCTTTATCATCAAACACTAACTTCTAGTTTTTCTCCATCATCTGACCTACAAAAAGTAGGTTATTCTTCAACGTTGGTGTCAACAATGTGTCCTCAATAAACTTATTCTTTCCATGCAATGATGGAATTGCAATTGTGCCTTTTCCTTTAACTTCATAAACTCTATTATCACCAAAGATAACTTTACCAGATTAATTTTCATTTATTCTAGTAAATAATTCCTCCTGAGATGTCATATGAGTTGAACATCCTGAATCAATATACCAAGCTTCACTTTCTTCATTATGTGCCATAAAACTTGATATGGATAACCTCTCATTCCTTGTTTCTTCAACAATTGTATTGACACCTTTATGTTCCATATCTCACAACTTCACATAACAATCCTTTTCAATATGACCAAATTTATGATAATAATGACATTGTGGGCCTTATCTTTCTTGGGATCCATCTCTTCCTCTTCCGCGAGAACATTCTCTACTTCTTCCTCTAAACTGACTTGAACTTCTTCCTCTTCCTCTTGAGGTGGATGCATTTCCTTGATAATTTTGTGATTGTTGTGGATTCCTATTCTAATTTTGATTATGATATTGACATCTGCTTCTTCCTCTTCCTCTATGCCTTGTGGAAAAATCATGTTCCACATCCTCAGTTGAAGTACTTTCTTCAACAGTTAGCAAAAAACCTCTCAATTCATCAATTTTCATTGTGTTTAAATATTTGGAGACCATAATACTGGTGGTGACCATCTGAAACTTTGGCACAACACTTCTTAAAATCTTCTCAATTAGTCTTCTTTCTGGAACATCTTCACCTAAGGATCTCATTTGATTAACAAGATCTTGCATTTTTGTGATGTAATCATGAATGGATTCATTACTTTGCATATTTGCATTTTCAAAAATTTTCCTTAATGTTTGCAATTTAGCAACAACCACATCTTCATATGTGTTCTTTAAGATATCCCATGCTTACTTGGATGATTCTACAACACCGATTCTCGGAAATATAGATTCTTCAATTGCACCCCCTAGAAGAGAAAGAGCTTCATTATCTTTCTTTATAAGTTTCTTTAGATATTTCTTGTCATCGTCACTCAAGGTTTTGAATTCGTCAGCATAAGGCATAACATATCCATCAATTACAAGTTCCCATAAATCTTTAGTAATAAATATAGGTTGTATGTGTTTTCTCCAATAAAAATAATTTGTTCCAAAAAGTTTAGGAAACACAATATTACTTGTTATGATTGGAGAATAAGAGAGATAAAGAAAAAATGCAAAATCAACACAATGTGTCCCAATTCACCGGAAAACAAAAAACAACTGTCCCAAAAATCGAAACTCAACACCACCAATAAATATCTTTTATTAATATCAAAAATATTACAACACAATAATTCAATAAGGAATAAATCCTTTACAAACTTTGAAAAACTCCACTCATGATCTCTAATCTCTCTTAATGAGATCATAAGAGTGAACATATTATAATATTTGCAATTAAAAAGTTATCTCACTAGAATCTCTTACATGACATTCCCTTAAAAAAGGTAATATATTTATAAACTTTAAAACATGTAATATATTTATATCTCTTCACACTCTTTTTACCAATGGACACACTTTTCTTCACGTAACTTTACCAAACACCACTTGTTGTCCACACACACTAAAGGAATTTATCCACACATCTAGCCACTCTACTACGAGCTCGAATCCTCAACTCCTGCTTCACACAATCCCATGCTCAAACCATGCTTCCACTACAAGCTCCACACTGCAGTGACATGTTGCAATGACTAGCATGAACAACTTGATGGGTTGCCTTATTATAGAACAATGCCTGATATTTTTAAAGAGGATAAGTGTACGCTGTGTTAATTATGTTTGCAATATGCAATGACTGACATGCAATAAATGAGTTATAATGGTACGGTAACGCTAAGGGAATAACAATGAACGTAATCTTGTCACCGTAGAAACGAAGGACCTCCTTCAGTGGACAGAGCGGGTCAAAGAACGCCTCCACCAACACTGAATTCGTTGTTACTCTATCCTTGTGCAAAAAACAATCATATCTTGGAGGTATTGGAAGTTGCGTTGTGATCTTCACTGTTGTAAACGCCACCAAATATTCAATAGTCGCACCTCCTTTCTGCACACGCACAAGTGGATGCACCAACAGTTCACCCTCTTCTCCACGACCTTGCCCACACAACAAATCCATGTCCTCTTACTCACATTCTCTCTGAAAAAACTAATGTCACAGCGTGGGATCCAACTCTCTGATACCAAATGAAGAATTACGCCAACAAATTAACAGTGCAAATAAATTCAACAATAATGCACACCCAACTCAAATTTTTTCATTACCAAACCATACATTTATACATAGAGAAGAGATGTCTCAAGATTCAATCATCTCCTATAATCTCTCAACAATTACTCTTTAAATCACTCAATAATCTCTCCACAAGCATATTTCTCTAATTCTAATTAAACCTTCAAAATATAACAACTAACAACAATTAATCGAGAATATTTCCAAGAGTATTATTATTCCAACATGACCCCTAACACAAGTAACACATTAAACTATGTTTGCACTATATTTTCATCATAATATATTTGTTGCTTTATCAATTGTTTATTTTCTTACAATTGCACCAAGTTAGTAGTTGTTGAAAGCATAAGCTGAAAGCTGAAAGCTGCAGAGAGCTGTTGGAACCCTTGTAAAGAGGTTGTTAGTAGTTGTTGAAAGCATAAGTTGAAAGCTGCAGAGAGCTGCTGGAACCCTTGTAAATATTTGCTGAAGGAATATAGAAGAAGAGATTTTCTTTCAAATTTATGAGCTTGCTTGTCTTTGAGTAACTGGGTAAATGGTATGTTATTTATCTCTATGTTTTATGTGTGTGTGTGCATCTATATGGTAGGTTGAATGAATCCTTAGTGTTAATTTAAGTTTCAATTGTTTCTCTTATGAAATCTCGGTGCAAGGAGTGCACAGTTACCACGCAAGGAGTGCAAAGGCCGAACCATTACAAGTTTAGAAGCTCGGGATAGATTGTGTAAGTTTACGCAGAACAAGCACAAGGAGTGTACCTATATTCATAAGAGTATAAAAGCTCAGAGATGAGACTAGTGCAAAGAGTGCACAGAGTAAAAAAATTGTTAAGTGTTGAAGAAGCTCAGAGGATAGATAGCGCAAGGAGTGCGCATGAGACTTATTTAAGTCCCAAGCCAAGGAGGGAAGTGCAAAGCGTGCACCAAGGTTTGAGTCTTTCAAGAGAAAATCTCAGGAGGGAAGCACAAGGTGTGCGCCCGAGTCCAAGTCATTCAAGTGTCAAAGCTCGAGGAGAGATAACGAGAATAAGTCCCCCAAAAGAGGAGAAATCTCTTTGTTTGAAGGAGAGCAGATGAGATCTTTTTGGGAAGTATAAGAATACCTCATAGCCGTTGGATCAAGGAAAAAAGCGTGGACGTTAAACCCCCAAGTCCTTCATACTTCACTGCTCCGACAGTTTTTAAGTGTTTTTTGTAAAGGAGGAAAACTCTCGGAAGCCCCAGAGTGAATCTACACCTGTAACAACCCCTTGGTTACATCATAAAAGTAATTGAGAAACAATAAGAGACGTTTTTTTTTAAACACAAATAAACATCATTTGAACAAGTGAAACATGATATTAACATACTTCATAATTACTCAGTCTATTTCATTCATCTCATTGCACAAATAAATTTAGATACAACTTCAATGTATTAAGGATCTTCCACATCACATAACATCACATACAACCATAGTACAACCTCATGATTATTCAAGATCAACCACAACTAGTTTCATCACACAACATCATTGCTTCTTATAGAAAAATCATCATACAAGGCAATATAAAATATCTACCCATCCAATCTACCTGCAAAGTTAGGACCTCCAAGACACATAATCAACGCTCAAGTCCAAGATTCATCTCAATCATTTTTACCATTTAAGGTCTCAATACTGGCGATTGTTTTGAGGAACAAGGAAGTATTTAATTCCCATATCTTCAATACATTCCCAAGTTCAACTATAATTTCCAACATTCTTAACTACATTTTCTTCAACACAGAAATCTGGTAACATGGTCACCACTTCATAACACAAATGCATACTATTACAATAATTCATCATCTTACTCATTTAAAGGATAGGAGGAAATTCAATAAAATCAAGACATAAACTTTAACAGTAAAACAAAGACCTTCAACAAGCAACCTATTAAAATGACAGTTTCAACCTTACTCAAGTTTACTTGGAATAAGTGTGGAAACCCTCCATGGTACAACCATGTATGTAGATATTTGTAATCCCAACAATTAAAAGGAGAAAAATAAGAGAAGAGAATCTCTCTCACAAACAAGAAGGAATAGTAAGCACACTCTGTACTTCCTGAGCTAACAAATACTATGATGAAAAACTTTTGCAATCACGTGAAATTCTATTCTAAGAAATAGTTAAAAATTTGTAAGAAACCTGAAGTTTCTCTTCTGGGTGTCACAGTGCAAACACTTCCAAAGTCAACTCCATAAATGCGTAGACGAGCCCCATGAAGACCCAAAATTCAGAAGGAACAACGTCTGGTGCACAGAGGCTACTCAAGGTAGGGGGAGGCCTTAAATTTTTGGAAGGAAAAATCTCAGGAGAGACAGTGCGAACTTTCACAGGGGGGGTGCAAAGCGCGCACACAATAAACAAAATCCAGAGCTCACGAGAAAAAGCGTGTGTGTGGTTCAGTGAAGAATTCAAAAGTTGAAATTCCTTTGAAGACACAAAAGGATGGGATCTGATCATGAGGATTTAGAATCCACACAAACATCCAATTAAACAAGAATAGCACACTCGATAAACCCCGACACCTTCGAGCTTCATCACTTCAGAAGATCTGAGTTATTTACTTTAAGAGAGCCCCGAAGCCCGAAGTTGTGAATTGTAAATACATCATAGATCGGTGAGTGAATACTAGTCGTTAGATCCCCAAGAGTTCAAGGATTTTTGTTCATGATTGTAAAGAGTTAAGCAACCCCAAAGCTTCGAAGTCCCGAAGTGAAGGACCATCGTAGATCTGACGATCAATCACAGACCGTTAGATCTACGAGCCTTTGTTTTTTGGTGGTTCAGTAATTCGACACCTCGAAAAAATCAGATTCAAGAGGTTAAGGGTTGAGGAACTCCCGGAGTCCCAAAGTCCAGAGTAAACCTTATCCGTCAGTTGATGGAAGGATGTGGGCCGTAGATATCTGAGATATTTGGGATTTAACTCTCCAGCTAAGTTAAGGTATAGGTGCTAACGATTAAGATCACCCCAGACTTCCAAAGTCCTAGAGTGAAGGTCAGTCATAGATCTAGAAAATTATCGAGGACCATTAGATACATAAGAAATTTGATCCCTTGTCCTTCGAAGGTTCATGAGTTTGGCTCTCTATAGGAAATGAGTCGTTGTTTACAAACTCCCGGAGTTCCGAACTCCAGAGTGGATGAAAACCATTGATTTGAGGAGGAGTGTAAGTCATCAAATCTTCAAGCCCTTCGGAGGTTCGACGATCCTGGTGAAACAGTTTCAAGTTGTGTAAGTGGAGAAAAACCCCGAAGCCTGGAGTTCCATAGTGGATCTCCACCGTAGTTTAACCTACAACTGAAAGAGAAGGGTTAACCTACAACTGTCGGTCAACTCAACTTACGACCAAATTCTGCTGGTAGCACTCTGGGTGAACATGAGTGTTGAAGTTAAAAACCTCTGGAGCACCAGATTTTCGTAGCTCCGAGTAGTTCCCACTTTTGGTTAGCCCTAGGTTCTAGCTCATGGTTACATGTATAACTTTTTCAAGGAAAGAGGGCTAATGTGATACATACTAAAAGTTAAATTTCAGAGACTTTAACATGTTTCCCTCGGTCCCAAGGATTTTTGATTTATCTAAAAATTTAGCACATACATTCATACTACCTACTTTAGATATATCAACAAATTCAAGAGAGGAAAAAAATGATATAAATTTGGATTTGACAAAATTCAATGGAGATCATACTACAACGAAGTTGAATTGACAAAAGCATCCACAGGAAAATTATACAGTTTCGGACCTAGAATGAAGTTCGACCAAGATTCCATTAGATGAATTTATTTGGATTTAAATGAGATTGAAGAGAGATTCATAATAAAGTTTCGGAACTAACACCCCGATTTGCCAGTGAACAATGCACTGTTAAATTCTAAATAATCTCAACTAAAGACTCTATCATTCAACTTCAAACAAGGATAAGGTATAAATTTTTGAACATAGACCATACTCAATATGAATTCTAATTCCACAATGAGGATCAAGCCATCCCAAAATAGAGAGCGGAAAACATCAAGTATTACATTGAAAATTTAAAATAAAAACATTGTAAATATTATCCAATTGGCAGAAATTGAAATTTAAAAAATATAAACTCTGAACTAATATTCGTTGACAACAATCCTAACAATTGGCTTCCAGGCCTTCCAATTTTTCTACAGTTTCCTTATTAGTCTAACATACAACTACACTAATGCTAGGAATACAATTCAGAATATAAAAATACCAGAACCAATGAATTGTTGCTTAATGAAGATGCCTTCAAAGTCTTGCGCTCCTTCCTTTCCTTTTCTTTCTAATCACAGAGACTTCACCGGTACCTCTAAGCCAATGATAGGGGTACTCTTCTTCCCCCTTAGCCCCTTGAGCCGTACAGGGGCCACACACAATAAACCAACAATAATAGCTCTAAGACTTTCCCTCTCAAGGAAGAGCTTCTACTCTTTTTACAAGCTTGGTATCCCAACTCTCACAAGTAAAACACAATCCAATAAAATTTGGCAGCATAACAATGCTTAGAAAATCCAATCATTTTCCCTTCTTCAGATTTTTTTTTTATAGACTCTTCTTCCTTGACACATGTCCTCATGCACAGATAATGAACTTTTTGGTTAATTTTAATTTGGATTACTCACTCACACACTTGTCACAATCTCCCCAAGTTAAACCAATATTTACCATTTTTATTTTATTTAAAAGTTCAAAATCCCTCACAATCCTCAATGTGTTCCTATTTTCACTCCTAGGTGTCCCTTTGTTCCTGATATTCTCATTTAAGGAGTGTCCCTTAACTAGATCTTAGTTAGAGCTTAATTAGGAGTCTTCTTCTAGTTAGACTAGTGTAGTTTGACTCTAGATTCTATTCTATGTACAACCAACCTCTCAAGTTATTATTTAATTCTATTTAAAATTTCCATTTTATTCAATCTTTATATTTTTCCCATATTTTCCTAGAATTAGATTTATCCCAACTTTAATATTATAATTAGTTTCCAATTTAAACTTAGACTTAGGACAGATCTTAGACTTAGGCTTAGATTCTTGTTAGGATTTTCAACTAAAAATCTATCATTTAATTAATTAGTAAATCCTAATATTTCAATGTTTTCTAGGCCATCTAGATTTATTGACTTAAGTTTAATTATGTGATGTTCCCTTCAAGACGCACCTCCGTGCTCCAAGGGTGCTACTCGCCTTACACTTGTTTTGGAATTTGTTTGACCCTTGGAGTTACCACTCCACTCGGTTGACCTTGTGAGAGGCTAAGGGATTCTAAGGAATAAGGACTCTGCTTTATTACACGCTCCTTAGAAATCTTTGTGAGCGATTGTCTCAGTCTTCCCTCATGGCATCGTGGAACTCTCGAACTAGGTAATCGTTAACCTACAATTCATACCACGATGGGAGTGATAGTAGGTTGTGACAGGGATGATGCCACACCTCTCCCTCAAATGTATGGTTTCTATGCATGGCCCCTCTACTCCTTATGTGAGTCGGATTAACAAGCATCATCAATCCTGCATCCACTGACAAAACCACTGTCAATAATTCCGTATACATAAATCATACCATAATAAATCATACAACATATGTGCGTGAAATGAAATATGCAATAGATACAATCCATTCCCTGACTCTATCCGGAGTCCAAGGGAATCCATCGATGCCATCAACATCCTTAACCTGTCAAGTGTCCTGCACACTTAGGACGACTCGTCAAAAGCATATGTCAATATATATATATATAAGCCATAACACCTCAACATAATCATATATAACCCATAGTACGAATGAAATCACAATGTACCATACTCGGATCACTTGCAAGCAAGTGTCCTCAAAGAATAAGTCAAATATAGTGTGCTCAGTAGAGAGGGATGTTACATACACCCCCTCTTGTTTTAAACTTTGTCCCAAAGTTTGTACAATATATACAAAAGAAAGTAATAAATTTCTATGACATAGATCCATATGTCTAATCTATCAAACAAGTAAGGAAACTATTGACGCATCTTGTATGCGTCCTCCCAGGTAGCCAAGTGTGGACTATAATTGTCCCACTGGACCTTGACATGACCGAATGTTCGACGCCGTATTTTTCAAATGTGATGTTCCAAAATGTGGATTGGCTATGCCATGAGAGCACCCTCGTCTGACACCTGCAAGGAACACATGTCAATAACATGTGAAGGATCACTAATATAATGTTTCAAAACATATACATGAAATACGTCATGCATGTGCCTCAAAGAATCAGGAAAGGCTAGTTGATAAGCCATGGGTCCTTTCCTTTCCACTACTTAGAAGGGTCCGAAAAATCTAGGAGAGAGTTTATCACCCTTTCCAAACTTGATCAAACTCTTGTGCGATTTTACCTGCAAGAAGACTTTGTCTCCAACTTCATAACTGTGGTCAACGCGTTGCGCATCAACATAACTCTTATGTCGATCTCGCGCTTCCTTAATCCTATGTCTTATCGATTTCATATGTTCTTCCATTTCTTGAATCACTTCTGGTCCTACCAGAACCCTATCCTCGAGTCGATCTGAACTCAACGACGCCCGACATAGTTTCCCATACAGAAAATCAAACAGTGACATCTTAATCATGCTTTGATAGTTGTTGTTGTATGCAAACTCTACTAGTTGCAAGCATTCTTCCCAATGTTTATGTTGGTCCATTACATACATACGTAGCATATCCTCCAAAATGTGGTTTGTTCTTTATGTTTTCTTGTTTGTCTCTGGGTGATAAGTTGTGCTAAAGTTTAGTTGTGTTCCCAAGGCCTCTTGGAAACTGGTCCAAAACCGTCCTGTAAACACCGATCCTCAATTGGATATGATCCTTCTTGGTACACCATGAAGTCTTACAATCTCACTGACAAATATTATAGCTATGTCCAGGGCTTGATACATCGTACACACAGGAATAAAGTATGCACTCTTCGTCAGAGTGTCAAATACCACAAAAATCAAATTGTGCCTCTTTGCCATTAGTGGAAATCCAACATTAAATTCCATCGAAATGAACTCCCATTTCGATTCTGGAATAACATGTGGTTGTAAAAATCCTGTTGGATGTATATGTTCAACTTTCACTTGCTGACATTCTAGACATCTCGCCATGTAACCAACTATGTCTACTTTCATCCCCTTCTAGAAGATGAATAAAGGCTTAAGTGCTTCCTTCATCTTCGTGACTCTCGGATGAACCATGTATATTTATCGATGTGCTTCACTCAATATCAAACTTATTAGTTCATAGTTAGGAGGTATGTAAATTCTTCCGTTAAATCTCAACAATCCATCATCGTCTAGTGAATAACCTTCATACTTTGGTACCATCATGGTATATTGTCCAATATTATTCTTAACTTCTTTGTACCAATCATCATCGAATTGTAAAGTTAGAATCTTTTCTCGAATATTTGTCATAAGAGGTACTACCGAAAACATGCGTGGTCTCCGACTCAACACATTTTCCATTCGGTTCACAGTTCCTTTAATGTAAGTAATTTCAAAGTCGTATTCACTAAGTAATTCTGACCAACGCCTTTGTCGCGCATTCATGTCATGTTGTGTAAAAATATGTTGCAATCCACAATGATCTGTATTTAATTCAAAATTTCTTCCAATTATATAATGTCTCCAAACTCTCAAGGCATATACAATTTCCAATAAATCCAGGTCATGCGTTGCGTAGTTCTCTTCATGCTTTCTCAATTTCCTTGAAATGCAAGCGATCACTTGACCGTATTGCATCAAAAATCCACCTAAAACCTCGGATGCATCTGTGCATACCAAGAATTCCTTGTCCATGTCGGGGACTTTTAGTATCGGTGTTGTCGTCAACAACTCCTTAATATTTTGAAATGTTTCTGTGCATTTCTCAGTCCATACAAACTTCTTGTTCTTCTTCTACAATTCAGTGATCAGATTTGTTATCTTTGAAAATCCTTTGACGAATCGTCGGTAATATCCTACTAGACCCATAAAAATACGTACTTATTGTACGTTTTCCGATGTCGACCATTCCATAATAGCCTCTACTTTCATTGGATCCACAACGATACCTTCACCAGATATGATATGTCCCAAATAATGAATCTTATATTGGTAAAAAAAGAATTTTGATAACTTCCCATACAATTTGTTTTCTCTTAGGAACTGTAGGACCAATCTCAAGTTTTCATCATGCTCTTCCTTCTTCCAAGAATAAATCAATATGTCATCAGTAAAAACTTGAACAAACTTGTCCAAGTATTCACGAAACACCCCATTCATCAAACTCATGAATACCTCGAAGGCGTTCGTCAAACCAAACGATAAGACTGTAAACTCATAGTGTCCAAATCTCATCTTAAAAGTGGTTTTAGGGATATTTTCCTCTTTAATTTGTAACTGGTGATATCCTGATCTCAAGTCAATCTTTGAAAACATTGTTTCTCCTTTCATCTGATCAAATAAATCTTCAATCCTTGGCAATGGACACTGGTTATTGATCCTCGGTTTTTTCAATTGATGGTAGTCAATGCAAAGCCTCCACGATCCATCACTCTTTCTAACAAAGATCACTGGAGCACCCCACTGTGATACGCTCAGACATCTCAGTCCCAAATCCAACAAATCCTTCAATTTCATTTTCAACTCCTGCAATTCAGGCATTGACATCTAGTAAGGAATTCTCTCTATCGGTTCAGTTCCAGGTTTCAAGTCGATTGTAAACTCCAACTCTCTTTTGAGTGATAAACCTGGTAACTATTCTAGAAATATGTCTGCAAACTCTTGTACTACATGAAATTTTTCTAGTCTTTCCACCTCTCCCTTTTCATTCAACGCTAAGATTTCATGTAACTTGCATCCCTTTGCTCATACTCTTCTACAATTGTAGGGAAGAAATAAACCTCAAGGACACTCCCTGGTTTCTTCCTACAGTCACTCTTCTTTGTCACAAATCATCTATCAAACTTAACCATTTCATCTTACAGTTAAGTATCGCATTATGCAATTCCAACCAATCCATACCAATCACTATGTCATAAGATCCTAAGATTGTGACATAAATATATACCTTTCTCACAAAGTCTCCCAAGGTAAGGATACAACCCATAAAATTTCCTCCAACCTTCTGTTTTGCACCTGATGCCATTTCTATGTACTTGAACTCGTCCTGCTCGAGTGCCTTTAGCACCTAGATCTATAAATATACTGTAATTTTGGTCTGCAGTTGTACCTGACATCTCTAGCACAGTAGATTAGTGCTCAGCCTAGTAGTTGTTCATCGTTGCATGTATCCTGTGGGTCTTGCCCAAATCTCCAACTGTAGTGGGTTCAGATGATTCGACCACTTTGGCCTTCACAATCGGAAAATCTCACTAGTAATTTGGATCACCACATGTGCAACATCCATTCTTCGGTCCAATGCTCCTTTTCCCTGAAGTAGAAGTTGCTAGTTTAAAATCATGTGATCCCAGTCTTTTCTGTTGAACATGCCTAAATTGATGTTGTTGCGGATGACGTTGTTTCTGTTGTGGTCCTCTGTAAGGATCCCTTTGCTGAAGAGTCTGTCATCATGGTGTCATGAACATAGGTCCTATGGGCGTATCTCAATGCCCTGAAGCCTGTCTGGCTGGTATCTGGTGTTGTTGCGCTCCTGGTGTCGCCGATACACCCTATCTATAAGGAGTCATTCCATGACCCCCACTGTTCAGCTCTTCATCAGGTATGAGGGCTTTCTGAACTACATCGTGTAAAGACTGAGGCATTAGGATCCACACCTTTTCACGAATGTTGAAATTAAGGCCAAACACAAACTTGTTGACCTTTAACTTTTCTATGTTCAGATGTGGAGCATACCTAAGTAACTCCATGAATCTCGCCTCATACTCTGGCACCGTACGACTACCCTGTCGTAAGGCATTGAACTCATTAAGTTGATGCTCAATGAATTTCTTGGACAAATACCTCTCTCGAAACCGTTTCTCAAATAGTTCCCATGACACATCATCGACGACCATGTTTAGTTGAGGTAGGAGTGTCTTCCACCATAGAAGAGAACTCCCCTTCAGCTTAAAGACCACCATGCAGACTTTCATGTTGGAGGTGTAATCATGAAGTGTGAAGCACATCGCCATATTCTCTAACCATTCCTCGACGGATAAGTCGTCCATGGCACCCATGAATTCGGGAAACTTCACCTTCTCGAGTTCTTTGTTCATACTACCACTACTAAACAGAGCATACTGTGAATTCTCATTGGGTACAGAGACTCTGCCCTCATCTCGATCTAGGTAGTTAATCAATGCCTCAGACATCCTCTCGAAGGATCTCATCAAACTTACAACATCTCCCACATTAACATGTTCTGGCTCAGTATTATGCTCATCTCCCTGGGGGTTAGACCCTTCTTTTGTGGTTACTATCGTAGGTGTCACACCTCTTCCTCCAACACCACATCATCTATTTCCCCTACGTCCTCTAACCATGATTACTTGCAAGAACAATTTCATATTTTTATCAGTGATCTAAATCAATCATTTAGTTTGACACATTGGATGGCATAATGGTCCAATGTCGCATGGTTGAACCCTCTCTGATACCATATGTAACAACCCCTCTATTATGTCATAAAAGTAATTGAGAAATAGTAAGATATGTTTTTTTTTTTTGAAACATAAATAAACATCATTTGAACAAGTGAAACATGATATTAACATACTTTAGAATTACGCAGTCTATTTCATGCATCTCATTGCACAGATAAATTTAGATACAACTTCAATATATTAAGGATCTTCCATATCACATAACATCACATACAACCAGAGTACAACATCGCAATTATTCAAGATCAACCACGACCAGTTTCATCACACAACATCATTGCTTCTTACAGAAAAATCATCATACAAGGCAATCAAAAATATCTACCCATCCAATCTACATGCAAGGTTAAGACCTCCAAGACACATAATCAATGCTTAAGTCCAGGATTAATCCGATTAATTTTTATCATTTAAGGTCTCAATATTGGCAACTGTTCTAAGGAACAAGGAAGTATCTAATTCCCATATCTTCAATTCATTCCCAAGTTCAACTATAATTTCTAGCATTCTTAACTACATTTTTTTCAACACAAAAATCTGGTAACCTGGTCACCACTTCATAACACAAATGCATACTATTACAATAATTCATCATCTTACTCATTTAAAGGATAGGAGGAAATTCAATAAAGTCAAGACATAAACTTTAACAGTAAAACAAATACCTTCAACATGCAACCTATTAAAATGATAGTTTCAGCCTTACTAAAGTTTACTTGGAATAAGTGTGGAAACCCTCCATGGTACAGCCATGTAGGTAGATATTTGTAATCCCAACAATTAAAAGGAGAAAAATAAGAGAAGAGAATAGCTCTCAGAAACAAGAGGGAATAGTAAGCACATTTTGTACTTCCTAAGTTAACATATACTATGATGAAAAATGTTTGCAAGAAATTCTATTCTAATAAATAGTTAAAAATTTGTAAGAAACCTGAAGTTTCTCTTCTGGGTGTCACATTGCAAACACTTCCAGAGCCAACTCCAGAAATGTGTAGACGGGCCCTATGAAGACCCGAAATTCATAAGGAACAATGTCTGGTGCACAGAGGCTACTCAAGCCAGGGGGAGGCCTTAAATTTTCATAAGGACGAAGCTCAGGAGAGACAATGTGAACTTTCACAAGGGAGGTGCAAAGCACGCACACAACAAACAAAATCTAGAGCCCGGGAGAAAAATCACGTACAGGAATCAATGAGGAATTCAAAAGTTGAAATTATTTTGAAGACATTAAAGGATGGGATCTAATCGTGAGGAGTTGGAATCCCCGCAACAGTCTGATTAAATAGGAGTAGCGCACTCAATAAACCTCGACACCTTCGTGCTTCATCACTTCGACAAATTTGAGTTATTTACTTTAAGAGATCCCTGAAGCTCAAAGTTGTGAAGTGTAACTACACCGTAGATTGAAGAGTGAGTACTAGTCGTTGGATCCTCAAGAGTTTGATGAGTTTGGTTCGTGACTATAAAGAGTTAAGCAACCCCGAAGCTCCGAAGTCCCAGAGTGAAGGGTTTTCGTAGATCTGACGATTGATCATGGGTAGTTAGATCTGTGAGCCTTCGTTTTTCGACGGTTCGGTAATTCAACACTTCGATAGAATTAGATTCATGAGGTTAAGGGTTAAGGAACTCCCGGATTCCCAAAGTCCGTAGTAAATATCGTATGTTAGTTGATGGAAGGATGTGGGATGTAGAACTCTGAGCTATTTGGGATTCAGCTCTCTGGCTAAGTTAAGGTGTAGGTTCTAAGGATTAATATCACCCCAGACTTCCAAAGTCCCGGAGTGAAGGTTATTAATATATATAGAAAATGATCAAGGACCGTTACATACGTAAGACCTCTGAGCCCTTGTTCTTTGGAGGTTCGTGAGTCCGGATCTTCGGAGGAAATGAGTCGTTGTTTACAAAAAGTGAGGAACTCTTGGAGTTCCAAACTTCAGATTGGACGCCAACCTTTGATTTGAGGAGTGTAATCCTTTAGATCTCTGAGCCCTTCGAAGGTTAGGTGATCCGAGTGAAACAATTTCAAGTTGTGTAAGCAGAGAAAAACCTCGAAGCCCGGAGTTCCGGAGTGGATCTCCACCACAATTTCTCACGTGAAGAGAATCTATGTCAACCATTGGATTAAGTTCATAAAGGTTAATGAGGATGATGGAAGAGTAGGGTTAACCTACAACTATCGGTCAACTTAGCTTACGACCAAATTCGGTCGGTAGCACTACGTGTGAACAGGAGTGTTGAAGTTAAAAACCTCCAGAGCACTGGAGTTCTAGAGCTCCGAGTAGCGCCCACTTTTGTTTATCCCTAGGTTATAGCCCATGGTCACATGTATAACTTTTTCAAGGAAAAAGGGATAACACACTACATACTAAAAGTTAAATTTCAGAGACTTTAATAGGTTTCCCTCGATCCCGAGGATTTTGGATTTATCTAAAAATTTAGCACAAACATTCATACTACCTACTTCAGATATATCAACAAATTTGAGAGAGGAAAACACAATATAAATTTAGATTTGATGAAATTCAACAAAGATAATACTACAACGAAATTGAATTGACAAAAGCGTCCACATGAAAATGATACAATTTCATACCTAGAATGAAGTTCGATCGAGATTCCATCAGATGGATTTATTTGGATTTAAATGAGATTGAACAAAGAATCATAATAAATTTCAGAACTAACACCCCGGTTTACCAGTGAACAATGCACTTCTAAATTCTAAATAATCTCAACTAAAGACTCTATCATTCAACTTCAAACAAGGATAAGCTATAAATTTTTGAACATATAAATTGTGAGAGAATAAGGGCTTCTAAGGAATAAGGACTCTGCCTTATTGTGCACTCCTTATAAATATTTGTGAGCAATTGTCTCAGTCTTCCCTCACGACATCGTGGACCTATCGAACTAGGTAATCATTAACCTACAGTTTAGACCACAGTGGGAGTGCTAGTAGGCTATGACAGGGACGTTGTCACACCTCTTCCTCAAATCTCTGGTTTATGTGCATGGCCCCTCTACTCCTTATGTGAGTTGGATTAGCCAAGCATCGTCAAGCCTACATCCA
Organism: Picea engelmannii; assembly: GCA_009831015.1. Taxonomy (NCBI): domain Eukaryota; kingdom Viridiplantae; phylum Streptophyta; class Pinopsida; order Pinales; family Pinaceae; genus Picea; species Picea engelmannii. The sequence continues at coordinate 5,670 of ML813620.1, read as the reverse complement.
CTGACAAAAACACTATCAATAATTGCATATACATAAATCATATTATAATTAATCAGGCAACATATGTGCGTGAAATGAAATACTCAATAGATACAATCCACTCCCCGACTCAATATGGAGTCCAATGGAATCCATCTATGCCATCAACATCCTTAACCTGTCACGTGTCCTGCACACTCATGAAGACTCGTCAAA
>ML813619.1:65282-84606 GCA_009831015.1 Picea engelmannii | reverse complement strand
AACTCAAGATGCTATTGTGTGTTTTTGAGCTTTTGGAGAGTGTGTCTCTCTTCCTACTCCAAAGCACTAGCCTAGCTAAATGTTGGTGTAAAAGAGCCCTAGAAAAGAGTTACTAGTTCAATTTTAATATTACGCAATGTTTTACAGGCTATTGTTTACTCAAAGGCAATGGAAATGAAACTCGTGATGTATGACTCTGACCCAAATAATGCAAGGATATGATGAAACAGAATTCATTTCATTCGATGAATCCTAGTTATGGGAGAGAGAGAACAATTTTCGAATCAAACTCAATACTACAATGCAAATGCAATGCTCAATTTCCTTTCATATGCCAATGCAAACAATCATATATCAATGAACAATTTCAATATGTCTTTTTCAAAACTTCAATACTCTTAAAACTTTGATTTTCAATGTTCTCGCAAAAAGAAAAAACAAAACTTGAAAGAAAACATGCAGTTCACTTTCCAAGAAGAACTCTGAATAATGAGAAAAGAAAACCAAATAATAAAGACTCAAACAAACAACCCAAGCCAATACTTTCAACGAAAGCAAAAAAAAAAGCAAACCAAGGAGCTTCTCAATGCAAATGAAAAAATTTCCTTTCGAACCAAAAAAGCACAAGAGAAACACCATACACTCAACTCTCAACCAATCCCTGGTTCTCATCCAGTCAGATACACTCAACTCCAGAAGTCAGAGAGAATGAAAATGCCAACAAGAGCTAAGAAATGAAAGTCATGCTTCAAAGGCAAGAAAACACCTAGAAAACCTAGATCAGTTCCGGCAAGCCAATTATAGAAAAAGATATGTAAGTCACTGATTCAACAAGCCAAAGAGGTCTAAATCAACATATATGATCTATTGACAGAGTCAAAATTTAAATTCAAAAAATTTCAAAAAACTGTTCGCAAGCCAGTGTGGAACACAGTGCGAGAAACTATGGTTCTCGCAGGCCACTTTGATGCAGCATGCGAACTATCCGCATTGAAATTTCTATGCAGAGTGCGAACAGTCAAGGTTCTCGCAGGATGTTAATGGACACAGTGCGAGAATCCCTGAAACTAATGAAAATTTTGAAAGAGCAAGCAAAAATTAAATTGGCTTATAGACCCAGAAGGTCTCTTAGGGTATCCTGAGGACTCAGAGACTGACAAATCAAAAGAAAAATGCAAACAGAGAAAATGGCCACAGAAAATCCAAAAACCATAAACAAAAAGGTATATATCCCCAGTGGAGTCGCCAATTTTGTTATAGGATAAATCCGTGAGTGTGGACACAAACCGATCTCCCTAGATCCACCTGGTATTTAGAACAAAATAGGACAGAATAATACACTTTCCCTAGATCTAGCCTATTGAATGAACTGAGAGATAAGGGCTATGGACATACCTTATGAATACTTTCCTTAGATCTCTGTTGTTCCCAGCTTCGCTTCAATGCTCTCATCCCATCCAGATCACAACAAAACGAACCAATCGAAGTAAAGACAAGTTAAGATATTCAATGACTAGTCTATACATATGATCAAGGAATTATGTAATAAAGTGACATCATCTTTATAGGAAAGGGACATATTGTTGTATTGAATTAATTGAAAGAGAAACTTACAACCTGAGCCTTGATTTCATAGGTCTCCTTTCGATGGCTTCTAGCTCTGACACACACACACTTGCTCATGCATGAAGAAAATCAACCACATGTGATGACCTTGCTGTTGTCTCTTGCTGCTGTAGCATCAGTCCTCCATACAGTCTTGCACTAATTCTCTAATCAAACTCTTGCTAACTTGCTGCTAATTGAACTTCTTAACCCTTTCCATGAGAAATCTCCTCAATATATAGGAAGAGATAGATTATTTACTTGGATAGGGAATGATCCCAATATATCTGGAATGACAGTACTTGAATAACCACTCGAAAGCCAACTCATTCTTCTAGAAGATTCCCTTCTAGAAGGTTCGAGATCTTTATCTTTTTCCCCTTTAAGAGCATGTTCACACCCTAACCATGAGTACAGTGCGAGAAGTTTGCACCCCAACTTAAGGTAGCTTGTGGGAAACAAGCATTCCCACGGGTGAAAATATATGTAGCCTGCGAACATGTTTCAAAGTGTGAATTCTGGAAGAAGACAACTGTAACTTTTCTCAGGAAAGTATTCTTGGTAAAGAGCTTGATTTTCCATCATCATGACATCATCACAATGACCAAATTTGTGGATAACAGGGTCCCATGCAACTTTTGAGTCATTGGACAAAGCCTTCTTAACCTTCTTCCAATTACCCATCCACCACGACAATGGTCTAGCACTACTTTCTAATTTCAAACAAACCTCAACCACACATATCGCTGACCACATTCACGAGTGGCATAGATGACGTAGTTTGTGCAAAGCAAAAATCACCAAGCAACAGTGTCTTGACTAGTTTCTTAGATCACTTGTCTCTCTCCTTGGTAAGGATTTAGCTTCCACCTTCCCTCAATCTGAAGAGGAAGCCATCAGTAAGGCCCAACAGTATGACCTCATCTATGCATAGTCAGGGTACTTATGCACAGTACTTCCTGATCTTCCAAAACCTGTGCCATTTGGCCAAGACAAACCTGGGATGTCTCACTCAGCAGACTGACTGATTGGTACTACAACTCACCACGGTCCACAACCCCAACCACCACCGATGTATGGAACACCTCAATACCCACTGGAATACGGGGGAACTTATTATTACCCCCCACCCCCTTATCAACAACCATACCTGTTGCTATACCTCCACCCATCATTGGACCACCGCCGGCACCCCCCATACATCCACCTATTCAAACAAACTCTGGTACCCCCTCTACCTTAGATTATAGTACTAGTGAAAGGACTATGAATTCCTATATACCTTATGGATCGTTACCACCACAGAATCCATACTTCCCATTTCCTGGTCCCCCACAACCCATCGCTCCCCCACATCCCCATGCGGGGGTGAATTTTGTTCAACCCTCTGCAGTCTAGAAATACCAAAATTTCGAACAGCTGAATGCGGCCAATCCAACCCATCCGTCGAACAACGCCAAGAAGAAAGGACGGAACAGGAATAAAAACAACCCAGGTCAAGGAGGGAATCAACCCCCACAGCACCAATCCACTGGGGGAAACCAGAACCAAGGGAACCAAAACCCCCAAGGGGGAAATAATAATAAACGCCAAGGGAAAAATAACAATAATGTTAAAACCATATTCCCTTGTTCCCTTTGTGGTGAGTTCGGCCATTACACTCATCATTGCCCCCAAATCGCTGATTTCAAACAATTGAAGGACTTTCGCAGTCTTCCCCATTCTCCAACATCGCCTTCCCCTCAGCAGGAACCACAACAATATGTGCAACAACCCCCACTTATCATGTTGCAGAATCCTATTCCACATCAAGGTGTGATAAACACCCAGCAGGACACACAGCATCCCCCACCTCAGGTGGGACAATACCTCAACCCCAACAATCCAGCAGATCGCACAATTCTCCTCACTAGTGAGGAAGAAATCCTTTTGCAAACACGTAATCGTCAGTATCATGCACCCGCTGAGTCTCCTCCCATCCCTCTAGAGACAAACCCTACACCGACGGGACCCATGTTGGTGATTCCTCGCCCTTTCGCCAAACCACCGCTTCGCATCCCTGACATCCCATTGCGCAGGAATGTCCACAACCCACAGGCTATGGCAGCTCATAACTATAGTTTGGTAGATGACTTAGTGCAATCCCCGACTTCCATGTCAGTTTTGGAGGTCCTCCAGACTTGTCCCACTCAACAGAAATCATTACTTTCTTCCTTGGGGGCAGTCGACCCCGCAGATACTCGATTCATCACCTTTGATATTGACAGCGGAGAACCTCGTCTTCCCACCTTGATTGATTTCCAAATACCACTAAAAATATGGAACATCACAGTTCATCAGTGTATCATCGATGAAGGTGCATCTACATGCATTATGTCCAAAATGGTATGGCAGAAACTTGGTTCCCCGGAACTCATACCCTCTGCCATCACATTACGAGCTTATGACGGACGACCATCATCTCCTGAAGGGCTCTTCCAAAATGTCCCCATTTAACTCAAGGGAAAGACTATTCTCATCGATATCAAAGTTATTGACGCCCCTCTCGATTATAATATCCTATTCAGTCATAGCTACATGTACGCTATGAAGGTAGTGGCATCTTCCGTCTTTCAGACAATGATGTTCCCCCACAATGGGAAGATTGTTACTATTGACCAAGTCTCACATTATGAGCCTAATCCCTCTGCCAACATCGATAACATTCTTCCTCTCATCCACACAAGCCACAATGCATATCCACTCATCGAGATGGGTCCTAGGATTTTTAAAGATCCTTCCTTGTTAGGAACATACCATGGAGCACCACCACTCCTTTACCCTTCCAATCAAGTATGCATCATATCATATAACGGAACTCACACAAAGGATACCCTTCCTCCTACCGAGGTTTCTATCATATCTGACGTCCCACTCATCGCAGAACCCCCCCCCTCAAGAACTTGTTGGCAGCCAATTCATTTTTTTTTACTATCCTATAAGCTGCATACACCTATGTCTTGCAAACATCAACTTTTCGTCGAAATTTTCAAATAAACGACATTATCATTTTTTGTGACATTTGCAGATTTGTCTTCGTCAAGTTTTCATGAATGTAAGCGTGAAAACTTCTCCTTTCGAAGTAATATTTTGATCATTATCTGAACTGTCAATATCTCTTGTCATTATGCCTATTGTGCTTACCTTTTATTGATCATTATACAACTGGCAAGATCCTCTAATCGATTCTCATACTTTGATTGATTGTGACTTGGTTTTATTAAGTTTGTAAGGCATTTAGCATTTGTATTTTATATGACTTGCATGATCATTGATTCTATGAAAATGCATAGGGGTTATGATTAATTTTATATATATATATGTCCTTTGATATAATCCTTATGTCAATCTTTTGGCTTGTCGACTATATGAATATTGTTTGGCACCTTGGTTAAACTTTTGATTATATGAAATGATACATTGGCACATAATGGATTTTGGTTTTGATTTATAAGTCGGGTGTTTGAACACTATATCATAATGTTTTCACCCATTGGTATACACGTTTGATTTCAGTAGTTGGGCACATGACTCGATGGTTGAGCTACTATTATGGAGTGAACAGCTATGTAAATCGACGGTTGTACTTGGATAATGAATATTTTACATGGCAGACTCCACCACCTTCGCATGCTCACATTTATGCTTATCCCTTTTGCTCATTCATTTCGGTTAGCTCAGGCATCTTTGCTCCTATATGTATTGGTGAATACAAACCCTTCCCTTACCATGTGTTCGGCTCCATGGCACCAGTCGTGCGAGTCGATCCCAATGGCAACCAAGCCCTGTTAATGTTTGACAATGCCCGTAGTGACCTGGAGGAAAATGGGTGGCTACCCTTTATACAACGATTTGAGGGTTTTAACCTCTGTGTAGCACGACAGTTTTTCATAACCTTCGATGGTTGTTGAGCCAAGGTGGGCGACATACATTTAGAGATCGATGAGTAGTTTATCAGTCTTTCCACAGGTCTACCTGCCTAGGGATAGCATTGATTTAAGAATTGCAAGGTCGAGGAAGTGCCATGGACATTGTTGTTTCTATCACGCAAAGTCACCTCTTGTGACAGAGGTATGCCCATATCTATGCTCAAACCATGATGGCACGACTTATTAATGCTAGTCAAGCAATTTGTGACCTATGAAGGTCGATACAGACTTGTGTTCCTCTACCACCTGCATTTGCTGATGATTTTTATAGGTTATCCTCTAAACATTCCTTTCTACTTTCATTGTAGCCTGTATAAGATGTCAAAAATATTTAAGAGGTAGAAGGTTGACAATAGCCTGTTCCACCATGGGCTTATTAAGCTCATCGTTGTGTTTCATTTGAGTTTGCACAGGGATAGTTGGAACGCTTTCGTTTCTCGTAATGGATTTGAGGACACAGACCCTGTACAGGTTGATAAACCTATGGTAATTGAAACCAAGGCCAAACCGCTTGTACCCTTACATCACCTACTGCCTAAACCCTCGACCGACCCTCCTATTGATTTACCTGACACTATAACTAAGAGTGCAGAGGCCATTAAAAAGCCTACGAGGAAAAATCCCAAGGAAAAAATTATGGCTAATGCCAAAGGGAAAAGGAATGCCCGGCTCATTTTGAGAATGGACAGAGACAAACTGAAACCCTCTTCCGAGTCCAACGCTATCATCCTAAGCGAGGAATCCGATTCTGATGTTGAATGTTTTCTGGCCAGCGAGTACTCCTACTCGCAGGGTTTATGTCCCGAGCCCCCTTATGATTTTGTATCGAACCTTCCCCCCTGCCTAAAGAACAACCCTGACTACCCGGGTATTAAATTTCCTCGTGAAACCCTCGGTCATTTAGCCAAACCCTCGCCTGTTCTTTCTAAACCCACACAGTCACCCTGTGACCAATGCAATTTATGGTTAGAATGATATTATATTGATGTTCCTATACTCCAATTGAATATTCAATCAATGGAAGATCAAATTGCAGTGCTAACAAGTCAAAAAGCCAAGCTCCAAGTAGCAGATAAAAAGCAAAAGACAACCGGCTCCATCCTTTTCAAAAACGTAGAATCAGCCACAACTGTTGTAAGTTCCAAATTGGCATAATCAAGCAGCCTCGTCACTATATAGGTATGGTTTTGACAACGTTTTTGTTTTGTAAATAATCTAGGTTGATGTAATGATTTGAATTCAGTTTTTAAATAGCTTAGTCACTCATCCAAATGCCTCTGTCATTCGGTGATAATCCTGTACATGGTATCATTTTGATAAAAATAGAATGAATTTTGATTTCGTATATGATTTTCTCATAGATTTTTATTGGATTTGAATGGTTATTCGTTTGGATTTCATTTGCTAAGTTTGTCTGAGTGAAGTAACGAAAGTAATGGTGTGTTTTCAATACAATTCGTTTTGTATCTACTCCACATGGAAAGCTTTTGTGCTCAATTTAGAATACGATTTTGCTCGGATTCGATGTCGTTATCATTTGTATGTTGTGATTGGTAAATGTTTTCGGGAGGATATTTGTTACGATATGCTATGTTATTTGATTTTCCAAATCATAAGTACCATCCTGTTCAATTCATTCTGGTTAGAAATACTCTATTTTTATAAAAACAATAATCTCATTTAACCTATGCAAATACGCCCGAATTATGGAACAATGACTATTGTTATACCCAGTCGATTGGTTCGCATGATCGGATCGTTGTTAGTTCGATCATTTTTGGGAATTGGATTCCAATTATCATAAATACTTTGTCTAGTTTTAAAATTGTAAAACAATTTGGTCAAATCCAGTTGTGATTCGTTTGATTGGAACGATCTTATTTTGATCAAAGTCGATCAATCCTATTTGCCCAATTTGCAATAACAAATTATGAATTATGTTGCTAATCAATCGATCCTGTTACGATTTGGTTTAAATTGATTTCCGTGCCAGTTTGAATTTCCGTGGCTATGTCAACACAGTGATAATGATTTTATAATGATCTTGTTTGGTTTTGATCGTATCCCTTGCTGATCAGATAGAATAACGATTGTATGTGATTTGTTTTGATTGTGTCGATTTCAAACAATTTCACGATGGTTGAATTATGTTTCTGTTCATTCGATTTTGTGGTGACACAAGAAACAGAATACGCCTATCTCTGTAGGCATTCATTGGTTTGGATCTTGTTTAGTTTTGAATGATATGACAAATTCGAATTAAATGATTCATTTACCAAATGATTATTGATGTCAATTAAATTGAAATCTTTTAAAAAGATTTTCGATTAATTTCAATACTGATTATGTATCTTTATTTAGACTAGCTACGGAATCAGATGATTCTGTAGCTAGTCTATAGAATTAAATTTTTATCATTTTATTAATAAAAGAGTCTTCTAACTTGTCTATTTTGGACCCTTTGCAGATGAATTCAAATTGCATGGGATTTGATGGACAATTTAGAGGATATTTGGATGTTTTACTTTTATTTTAGTTTCCCAGTTTAGTTGAACTTTGGAATATCTTCCCAGATTATTTAAACAGTTTGATAACTTCCACAGGGAGGTTTTTCCCTATGGAAAACTTATAAATACTTATTATTTTTGTAATAATGATCATCCTCATTCGTGGGAGAACAAGGATATGGAATTTTAATACAAACTGAGACAGAAATTGATGTTCTGCTACAACTTTAGCTTTTCATAATATCAATCTTTTGTTTCATGTTTATGTTTATCAGTTTGCATTTGATTAGTGACTACTTTATCTATCATGGTCTTTTACAGAGTGATATTAATTAATTAATGTTTCATCCATATCTAATTTCTTCCAGTATTTAAAAATATATCAATTACTTGATTCAGTTTGTGAATGACAGATTTCTCTTCTTCATCAACTGAATTATTATGTATAAGTCTTTGCATAACATGTTTACCTAATTGTGGAGATTTATAAATTATATAATTGTTATGATTTTTATGTCTTGTTTGTCCTGTAAATAAACTTAAAGAGCACTGCAGCTATCGTTTAAGAGAAGCTTCTGTATTTTTTGGTGCGATTTTCCTTCCTCTGATCAGCTTCGAAGATCATCATACACAAGACAAATCTGGAGCATTTCCAGGTCAGTTTGTCATTGATTTGTTTAGTATATTTATTAGTATCTTAGTTAGTTATATGTTTTAGTTTAGATTAGTAATTAGAATTAGTATATTAGTGTTTAGTTTAGTTAGTTTTCTGTTTCATTTCTTGTTTATAAAATTATAAAATCAACAAAAAAAAAAATACCTTTCTCTGTCGTAGGGCAGATCGCAAATACATTTTTTCAGGTTTTACTTAAATCTGTAAATTGTAGATATTGTACATTTCATAAATAAGTTATATTTTAGATAGTAGTTAGTATAGTATTAGTTAGTAGTTTGTATAGTATATTAGTTTGTTTGTTTGTTTAATAGTTAGTTTTAGTTACATAGTTAGTTTTAGTTTATTAGTTTGTTTTAGTTATTGTTAGTTAGTTTAGTTTGTTTTATTTGTTTTTAGTTAGATTAGTTAGATTAGTTAGTTTAGATTAGTTTTATTTTGTTTTCTTAGGACCTTAGATCGGCTAACGGAGCCGCTAAACCCATCAGGGTGGTTCATCCCAAACGGCTTGGGTTATTAGACAACCCCGGACCGGTTCCACTCTCTCAGTTGACAGACGGTCAATTTCGCCCGTCAACAAATGGCGCTAGAAGGAGGGCCTGAACTTAATTAATGGCATGAGGCGGTCGCAAGACTCCTCCACTCCCTAATCGCTCACCTATAGTGACTAGAAGCCGTTCACATGATAATATTCCCCTTCAAACAACAACTACTTCAACTGAAGATATGCAGATCACAGTTGAGCTAGGAACCCCTAATCCTACAGGTGGTGACATACAAGAGATTGTCTGCCAATCTCTTATTAAAACACATAGTGCCTTAGCTCATCTTAGGAAACCAAACCATCTGTGGGGTCAACCTTTGGACTTCTCTAATATCAGAGAACAATTAGGTGACACTAACCTCACTGTGAATCCTTCAGATCCAAACTTAAATCCTGCTGCAGGAGGATCTGGGATACCTCCTTCACCACCTCCATCATCTCCTTCCTCTTCTGGAGGAGATTCCTCGTCAGATGAAGGCAATTCACCTTCTCAGCCTTCCACACCCACTACCCCAATGGCAAATCAGAACAACCCTGCTAGACCCTGGTTGGAACAGGATGTCATAGCTGTACCTGGAGCTCATCACCCTTTACCTAAGCACCTGGAGAAATGGCTTCCCAATTTTGACCTTGACTCAAAACAGATAGTGGAAGATCATATCAAAAAATTTATGTTAGCCATAAGACTCCGCAATGTTGAACATGAAGACGTTGTCTGTAGGTTGTTCCCATATACTTTTGAGGGTAATCCATTGACCTGGTACTTTTCCCAACAACCCCATACCATCGTGTCTTGGGAAAAATTTGAGTCATGCTTTTTGGAAAAATTTGGAGACGGTAAACCTCCGGAAGTCTTAGTCATGGACCTTTCTAGCTTAAAAATGAACCCAAAAGAAAAAGTTAAAGATTTTAATCAAATATTCTTGACACTTAAAAACCGAATCCCTGTAGATTCTATGCCTTCTGAGAGTCTTATAATAGCTTACTACACTAAAGCTTTGCATCAAAGCATAGCTATTTGGGTTAAACGATCTAAGAAAGCGATCTTGTTAGAAGCCTTCGAGGAGGCCAGCCAGATAGAAAAAGACATACTTAGTCTTAAAGACTCTTCTAGCAATGAAAATGAGACTAGCTCTTCTTCCAAAAAGAAAATTGAAATACTCCCCAGACCTACTCAGAGTAAAACACAACCTAAAAACTCTGATTTGGAAAACCTGACTAAAGTTGTTCAAAAACTGTCTAATCAAGTTATAGACTTAAAAAGGTCGACTAAAGAAGCTTCCTCGAGTAAAGGGCCCTACAAACCTCCTTTCCAAAATCCCTTTCCTACCAACCGACCTAATCCGACCACCAAAGGCCTTAATCTAGAAAGTTTTCAATGTGCTCTTCAAACAATTCTAGAAGCCCAAGATAACTTGATGCCTCCTGAGATTCCTGAGGAGGTATTCGAACCAGAGACAATTCAAGAAGAAGAGTCTTCTCCAAAAAAATTTGGACACTTCTCGGATAGTATCTTTCAAGCCAACTTCGAGACAGTTCATCCTTATAACACTAGGAGTAAGACAACAAATAAACCTTCTTTCGAAAATACTACAACTTCACTTCCAAAGAAAACTAAATCAGCAGAAACTAAACAAAGTAATGTGAGCCCAAACTTAGATTATGATGTTGTTGAAGATCTTAAAAAGTTAAGGGCTAACATTTCTATTTATGAATTGTTGAAGTTTCCATTTTTGTTACAAAAAATGTTGCAAAATATTTCAGAGAACGACAAAAATGGTAATTCCAATGGTAACAAGGTTGTGCAAAGCAAAGTCCCTCAGAAGACTTCCACTAAAAATAATCCTGATCGTCAAGATAAAGGAAGCCTTCCTGTAAGTAATGTAAATAATGTAAATAATGTAGATAAAGTAGCCTTAGAAACTGCGAGTAAGAAGCCACAAGTTACTACTCTTAGCACTCGCAAAAATGTACCTCCTTTTCTGTTAACTTTCGAGATTTTTAATAGAAATGTGCATAATTGTATGGTAGACTCAAGAGCGTCATCAAATGTGATGCCTTGGTCTGTTTGCCAAAAGATAAATGCTAAATTTGAACCCTCTACTTTAAAAATCATACAACTTGATCGGACAAATGTCAAAGTTATAGTCGAACTAAAGAATGTGCTGATTAGATTATCATCTAACCCCAAGGTTCATCAAGTTATTGATATAATTGTGGTGGATATTCCAGAAGTGTATGGTCTTTTTTTTAGCAGGGACTTGTCAGAGCAACTACATGGTTATTTCATGACAGATTGGTCTCATCTATGGCTTCCAGAAAACGGCAAGCCTAACAAAATAAAATTGAATCGTGAGCGCTACCTTAAGTTCACGGTCACAGATTTGAACGATCCCAACGAACCATATACGCCTCCTGATGATTCACCTAAAGTACAAGGGATGGAAACCTTCTTCGGCAAATTCATGGTCGAGGTTTCACCTATCACCGATTCAGAACAACAGTCTGATATTGTAGCATATACGCAGCTCACACCTTCCTCACAACAATCCTATGAACCTGACGTAAATCAAATTTGGTCTCTGTATTTCGATGGATCAAAGTCCAAAGAAGGAGCCAGAGCAGGCTGCATCATTATCGATCTGGCAGGTAACAAAACATTGATAGCATGTAGGTTGGAATTTGAATGTACTAATAATACTGCAGAATATGAGGCTTTACTGCAAGGTCTCAGAAAAGCTTTGGACATGAACATTCAAAATTTAACCATCTTTGGCGACTCTGAAATAGTGGTTAGACAGGTGAGAGATTATATCCACTGTCTTTCTCCACATCTCAAAAGCTACCAGTCTGAGGTATGGAATTTAATGAGTAAATTTTCTTCTTTCAATATAAATTCCATTCCTAGATCGAATAACTCTGAAAAAGATTTATTAGCTAATGTAGCTTCTAAACTTCTTCCTGCCGAAGGCTTGTCCCCAGATGCATTCTCCGTTGAGTTGTTGTTTCAGCCATCCATTCCCGATAACTTCACAAACTGGAGAGTATTTAACGATGATCAGCATATTATCAAATTTTTGCACATGGAAGAAACCTTCCAAGGCATGGTGATAGACGAACACACACATGACGACAATTTACGCGATTTCACGGTAATACCTGATCTGAAAACTCCTGAAGCTCTATCAGATATGGTAAACTAGATCCCAAAATCTGTAATTAGACTAGAGAAGTTTTATGATTTTGAAGATAAATTTAAAAAGATGGTCAATTGTAAAACCAATAGTTCCTCATTATCCTATGAAAAAGTGAACTTAGGAACTAGTGAAAATCCTCAGTGCATTAACCTAGACTTGGGATGTTCTAGACAAGAAAAAGATGCTTTTGTTAAATTATTTAAAGAATTTAAGGATGTCTTTGCATGAACGTATGATGATCTCAAGACTTTCGATCCTAATATCATACAACATGTTATTCCAATGAAACCCCAAACCTTACCCTTTCAGCAAAAATTGAGGAAAATGCACCCCAAACTGGAACCGACCGTTCAAAAAGAATTGAATAAACTCCTAAGTGATAAAATAATTTTTCCTGTTAGACACACTCAGTGGGTGTCCAACCTGGTCCAAGTCTGGAAGAAAAATGGTGAAATCTGACTTTGCGTCGATTTCCGCAACCTTAATAGAGCATCTGACAAAGACAACTATCATGTCCCACCCATGGAACAGATCCTTCAATAGGTATCTAGTTCCGAGAGGCTATCTTTACTAGATGGTTTCTCTATATACAACCAAGTTTTGATGTCCCCACCAGACCAACTCAAGACTACCTTCCATACTCCGTGGGGCACTTGTGCTTATCGAAAAATGCCCTTTGGATTGATTAATGTCAGTGCTACCTTTCAGAGAGCAATGGATATTGCTTTCCGAAGCTTAATCAATCATTCTGTCGTAGTTTACTTAGATGATGTGACTGTTTATTCTAAAAATAAAGACGATTATCTAGCTCACTTACGAACCGTTCTGCTACGATGTCGTAAATACAGCATCTCGTTAAATCCGAAAAAATCTATCTTTGCAGTAGAATAGGGTAAACTCCTAGGATTCATTGTGTCTATTGAAGGAATGATTATTGACCCCAAGAGGACTCAATTCATCACAAAACTTCCCCCTCCTACATCCAAAAAATCCATGCAGTCTTTCTTACGCCAGATTAACTTCGTGATAAGATTCGTCCCCAGTTTCTTTGAAATGGTCAGGCCTTTACAGAACTTGATTAAGAAAGACACCCAATATCAACGGTGATCCACAGAAAATCAAGCTTTTAATGTGATAAAGAAGGCTATAATAGACGCTCTGTCTCTCATGAGCCCAGACTTTTCTCAAGATTTTACACTCTACACCTTTGCCTCTGACTGTTCCTATGCCGCCATCCTAACTCAGAAGAATGTCGAGAACAAAAACGTACCCATTGCCTTTATGAGCTCCTCTTTCAAAGGCGTTGAACTTAACTAACCAACGGTTGATCAGAAATCCTACATTTTTTTCAAAGCAGTTAAGCATTTCCGGTCCTATCTTTTGAAGTCAAGGACGAAAGTCATTGTCCCCTACCCTGCCGTAAGGAACTTGTTAGTGAAAAAGGAGTTAGGAGAGAAGAGAGCTAACTAGGTCACCTCCTTGCAGGAATATGACTTAGAAATCACCCCATCTTAGATTGTGAGAGGCCAAGGGTTGTGTAAGTTGGTTGTTGATTCAGAAACAGGACAACAAGAAGATAGTGATACATCAAACCTAGGACAAAGCGATCAAAGTCTGATCTGTTGCGCACAAAGCCTTGTTAGTCCCTGGTACGATGATATTAGGTTCTGTCTTGAACATAGGTCAGCACCCCGTCACCTTGATCCCTCCAAGAGAAGAGCGTTGAGGATAAAGTCTGCCTCCTTTCATTTGGTTAATGGTGTACTGTTTCGTCAAAATTTTGACAGCGTACTAATGCGCTGTCCTGAAAAGGACGAAGCAGAAAAAGTCTTGCTCGAGTTGCATGTAGGAGAAGCTGGTGGTCACTTCGGTGGTGACACCACTGCTCATAAGGTTTTAAGAGCCGATTATTACTGGCCCACGCTTTTTAGGGATTCCCATGCCTTGTGTCGTAAATGTAGCATCTGTCAGAAAGCACCAGGGCGGTTACAAAAACCAGCCTTTCCCTTGCAACCGTTTCAATAGATTCTCCTTTCTAGCAATGGGGCCTTGATATCATAGGTCCAATTAACCCTCTGTCCTTGCAACAACATAAGTATATCGTGATAGCCACAGATTACTTTACTCGATGGTCTGAAGCTGCTACATTAATAATTGTCAACACCAGTCAGGTAATCACCTTTCTAAACTTGAATATTATGACTCGTTTCGGTATCCCTGACTGTCTAGTCTTTGACAACGCTTCATATTTTTCTTCTCTTGAGATGAGCAAGTTTGCTTTGGAGAAAGGAATTAACATGAAGTATTTTTCTAGTTACTACCCCCAGGGAAACGGACTGGCAGAATCAACAAACAAGAACTTGATCAAAATAATCAAGAGAACGGTGGTTGAAAATCACAAGAATTGGCACAATGCACTGCTTAACACACTGTGGGCTGATAGAGTTACGCCAAAAGCCGCTATAGGTAACTCCCCCTTTTTTCTTGTTTATGGCAGAGAAGCCATTCTGCCACCTCACATTCTTCTTCCTTCGCTTCAATTGTCACAAAAAGTCCAAGAAGAAGATTGTCCCCCTTTAGAAAACCAGATTAATGCTTTGATGAAGTTGGAAGAGGTAAGAGCCCAAGCTAAGTGTAAGTTAGATCAACATCAACAATTGGTTAAAATCTGGTTCAATTCTAATTCTACTTCTGATAGGAATTTTGAAGTAGGCGATCTCGTCTTAAAATGGGACAAACCACACGAAGGAAAGGGTGAGCACTCAAAATTTCAAAACTTATGGCTTGGACCATTTTTAATTGCTGAAAAGTTGGGTCCTAGTTCCTTTCAATTGCAAAATTTTGAAGGGTAGCTTGACACCTACCCGATGAATGGCCAAGCCCTAGAAAGATACTTTGCTTGATAACTACCCTTGTATATTATGTATATATTTTATTTTATTTTGCATTTTCGTTTGCTTTTTGTTTTCGATTTTGATTTGAATTTATCAGTTTGTGTTTTGGACATGCACATACCTGTACACTGATCTATCCAGACAAAGAAAATAGGAAATTCCTTCGCTGAAATAACTTCTGAAAATTTGTACAAACATCAATGGTATTTTTCTGAAATATATGTTGGAAAAATCTGTTGTTTGAAAGAAGTCTATTGATTTCGATCTCTAAGCAAAGTTTGTAATGATCATCTATTATCTTTTTAAGCTGTCCCTTTTCTGTAAAGGAATGACTCAGAAGATGTCTTCCTGTCATAGGAATTTGTTTTTGTAAATAAAGCATCTCTGGATCTAAATAAAGGACAGTTCTAAAAAATTCTGATGAGGTCTAAAAAAATTATGTTAAAATATCATGATTTTCAGCATCACCCCGCTCAAATATATATCTATAAAAAACAAAATAAAATAAATTATGAATAAGAGTTGTGGGAAGTTCTTGTAAACCCGCTGGGATACTGAACAGGTCTGCTGGCAGCGGGTAAATGCATGCATGGCGCCAAGACAACTTCACTGGGGTACTGAACAGGCCTGCTGGCAGTGAAGCAATGTCAGGTATATGAAACTTTTCAAAAAAGAAACCTCTTTAATGTCCTTTATTTTCATCCAGAACTTCTTGGCAGGATATAGATCTCAGAGTGGGTTAAATGGCAACCCTGTCGAGGCTATGGACGCCTGCTGGCAGTAGTGGCTATGCCAACAGTATTGGAGATTTTATCTTTAATATCGTGACTTGATGATCTTAATACTATTATCAGTTTTCATCTTTTGAAACACTGCTGGAAAAGATGGTTAATGATGATGTTAGTACGATTTTCTAGTTGTTAATTTTCAATTGGAATTATCTTTGTTTTCCTAATCTGAATTTGTTTATTTTGCAAAGATAACTGCTTCTACCAGTGTGTCTCCATTGTTGGAAGCCAATTCATTTTTTTTTACTATCCTATAAGCTGCCTACACCTATGTCTTGCAAACATCAACTTTTCGTCACAATTTTCAAATAAACGACATTTTCATTTTTTGCGACATTTGCACAATTGTCTTCGTCAAGTTTTCACGACTGTAAGCATGAAAACTTCTCCTTTCGAAGTCATATTTCGATCATTATCTGAACTGTCAATATCTCTTGTCATTATGCCTATTGTGCTTACCTTTTATTGATCATTATACAACTGGAAAGATCCTCTAATCGATTCTCATACTTTGATTGATTATGACTTGGTTTTATTAAGTTTGTAAGGCATTTAGCATTTGGATTTTATATGACTTGCCTGATCATTGATTCTATGAAAATGCATAGGGGTTATGATTAATTTTTTTTATATATATGTCCTTTGATATAATCCTTATGTTAATATTTTGGCTTGTCGACTATATGAATATTGTTTGGCACCTTGGTTAAACTTTTGATTATATGAAATGATACATTGGCGCATAGTGGATTTTGGTTTTGATTTATAAGTCGGGTGTTTGAACACTATAGCATAACATTTGCGCCCATTGGTATACACATTTGATTTCAGTAGTTGGGCACATGAATCGATGGTTGAGTTACTATTATGGAGTGAACAACTATGTAAATCGGCGGTTGTACTTGGATAATGAATATTTTGCATGGCAAACTCCACGACCTCCGCATGCTCGCATTTATGCTTATCCCTTTTGCTCGTTCATTTCGGTTAGCTCAGGCAGCTCCGCTCCTGTGTGTGTTGGTGAATACAAACCCTTCCCTTACCATGTGTTCATCTCCATGGCACCAGTTGTGCGAGTCGAGCCCAATGGAAACCAAGCCCTGTTAATGTTTGACAATGCCCGTAGTGACCTGGAGGAAAATGGGTGGCTACCCTTTATACAATGATTTGAGGGTTTTAACCTCTGTGTAGCACGACAGTTTTTCGTAACCTTCGATGGTTGTCGAGCCAAGGTGGGAGACATACAGTTAGAGATCGATGAGCAGTTTATCAGTCTTGCCACATGTCTACCTACCTTGGGACAGCGTTGGTTTAAGAATTGCAAGGTCGAGGAAGTGCCATGGACATTGTTGTTTCTATCGCGCAAAGTCACCTCTTGTGACAGAGGTATGCCCATATCTATTCTCAAACCATGATGGCATGACTTATTAATGCTATTCAAGAAATTCGTGACCTATGAAGGTCGATACGGACTTGTGTTCCTCTACCACCTGCGTTTGCTAATGATTTTTATAGGTTATCCTTTAAACATGCCTTTCTACTTTCATCGTAGCCTGTATAAGATGTCAAAAAGATTTAAGAGGCAGAAGGATGACAGCAACCTGTTCCACCATGGGCTTATTAACCTCATCGTTGTGTTTCATTTGAGATTGCATGGGGATAGTTGGAACGATTTCGTTGCTCGGAATGGCTTTGAGGACATAGACCCTATACAGGTTGATAAACCTATGGTAATTGAAACCAAGGTCAAACCGCCTGTACCCTTACATCTCCTACTTCCTAAACCCTCGACCGACCCTCCTATTGATTTACCCAACACTGTAACTAAGAGTGTAGAGGTCATTAAAAAGCCTACAAGCAAAAATCCCAAGGAAAAACTTACAGCTAATGCCAAAGGGAAAAGGAATGCCCAACTCATTTCGAGAATGGCCAGAAACAAACCGAAACCCTCTTTCAAGTCCAACCCTATCATCCTAAGTGAGGAATCCAATTCTGATGTTGAACATTTTCTGGCCAGCGAGTACCCCTACTCGCAGGGTTTATGTCTCAAGCCCCCTTATGATTTTGTATCGAACCTTCCCCCCTACCTAAAGAACGACCTTGACTACTCGAGTATTAAATTGCCTCGTGAAACCCTCGGTCATTTAGCCAAACCCTCGCCTGCTCTTTCTAAACCCACACAGTCACCCTGTTATAGGATAAGTCCGTGAGTGTGGACACAAACTGACCTCCCTAGATCCACCTGGATCTAGAACAAAACAGGACAGAATATACCGCTTTCCCTAGATCTAACTATTGAATTAAATTGGAAGTGAGAAGAAGATATGTACCTTGTAATCACTTCCTTGGTCTCTTTTGTTCCTTGCTTCGCTCCAACGCTCTTGTGCGGTTTTGAACTAAGTATGCCTTACTATCGGCACTGAAGCCTGTTCAAAATGGCTAAATGATACAAGCATAGCCAGGCTGACACTAGCCTCTTCCATGTTGGGTTTATCAAAATGGTTTTAGTTTACGAGTTAGGGTTACGTCGTGATTCTTGGCATGATTTCTCAGTTGTAATGGTTTTGGGGAGTCAAACCCTCCACAGGTAGACAAGCCCATGGTGGCCGAGAGCAAACCTACCCCTGTGCCTTATGATGTTTTATTACCTAGACCTAAGCTCGAGTCATCTACAAGTTTGCCTAAGTATGTGCCAAAACAAACCGAAGTTGTTAAATCTACAACCCAAAAGACTAGAGAGAAGACTAGTGTTAATACTCGAGGCAAGAAAAATGAAAGATTGATCTCTCGCATGGCGAGGAACAAGTCTAAGCTTCCTGTCAAAACAGAGCCTATCGTGCTTAGCGAGGATTCTGATTCAGACATTGAATGATTTCTCGTCGAAGAATATCCTTACTCCGAGGGATTGTGTAGCAAACCGCCTCACGATTTCGTTAGGAACTTACCTCCTTGTCTGCGGGATAACCCAGACTTCCCTGGCATCGAACCACCTCATGAAACCCTCAGGGAATCATCAAAACCCCCTTCTGTTCAGCCTGTTGCTGCACCTTGCGATCAATGTGGGTTATGGATTGAAAGATACTATCTGGATGTACCTACATTGCAATCCAGGATCTACGAGTTGGAAAACCAAGTGGCAGTGCTCACT
>ML813619.1:35520-49896 GCA_009831015.1 Picea engelmannii | reverse complement strand
GAGTTATTAGTAGTTTGTAGGTAGTATTGTTAGAATAATTAGCATTTAGTATATTAATTCATAGTCTTTGTTTTATTAGTTTCTAGTTTCCTTTATTTTAGTTTAATTTCTTTTATTAGTTAGTTAGTTTGTTTTAGTTTGTTAGTCTCTAGTTTCCTTAGTTTAGATCACTTAGCTCAGATCAATTTTTTCTCTTTGGTTTTCTTAGGAGACCTTAGAGCGGCCAACGGAGCCGTTAAACTCGTCAGGGTGGTCCATTCCAAACGGCTTGGGTTATTTAGACAACCCCGGACCGGTTCCACTCTTCCAGTTGACGGATGGACTGTTTCGCCCGTCAACACTGCCATAGCCACTGCAGAACTATTATGGACAGGCACTATATTTTGTTTGAAGTACGAATCAAAAGGTAAAGGTGAGGTATGTAAATTTTATGTAAATACAATTAAGTTATAGTTAATGAGAAGATTCCAACTCATTATTACCACTCATGTAAAATCATTATTAGCCGCACTTGAGGGGGGGGAGGAAATATCGAACTTTTATACCATCATTTCACATGAATCAACCACCATCATTCCTATTTACCATCCTTTCGTTTATTTCACCACCATTTGCATGCCTTCACCCGAAAAACTCACTCTGCACAGAAGCGGTTACTCAACTCTTTGATGCTGCATTTTACTGAGCTGTTAGCTATGGGAGGCCCTGTTATATGGTACGAACCCACCACAACAGCCCTGTTAGAATTGTATCTAGAAGTATATCAAATTTTTTTCCAGGTAGGATGGCTCGGTTATTTTCAGAGACTCCAGGGGTTTGATCAACAACAGGTTATGCAATTTGCTTGAAATCTCCAGGAAGATCATTCCATTGTTCAAGGGGTTCAGATTCCAGTTACAGAAGAGGATATAGCACAGGTTTCAAGTCTCCCTACCAATGTCATTCGCTTGTTCATCCGCAAACATATCATCCTTAATGCCTAGCAGGATTTCCTCTTGCTAGGGGAACAAATTGAACCTAAAGGTCAGGGTGTCTGACTTAGCTCGTTGCCGCCTCCATGGTCGAAAGTTGCAAAATTTTTCAAGCACTACCTTACCTGTGAAGGTCGATACCAAGTAGTCTACCAATCCGATTTTGTCCTGTTGTCTCATTTACGACATGATAGATTGGTGAACATTCCTTATTATCTGCTCGGATGTCTTAAAAATATGTCACACTACTGTAAAAAGGCTAAATATCCTGCCCTTTCACTCACCCATCACCATCTCGTTCAACTACTTATCCAAAAGGGTTTTGCCCAAAAAAACCCTCCACTAAACAACCGACCCATAGAACCCCAAGAAGCTGTTGAAATTCCTAAAAATCTTCAGAAAAAGCAACCACAAAACCCTTCAGACCCTCCGGAAGTACCTAACAGTCTGCCTACAGACCTAATCAATCCAATTGACCCCCCTACCATACCAAGTTCATCCCACATTTTACCAGAATCATCCACTCCCACCGTTCATATCCTTAGCGATGATTCTGAACCAGAAAACTCTCCTTGTCCCATCACTGAAGAAAATCCCCCACGCAAATGAAAGCAAATTCCTTTCTTTCCACCCTTTTTACAAAGAAAACAAACAAGGGCCTCAACGAGGGCAGCCACTACTGCCACTGCCCTAAACCCCCAACCCATCCAACTAAAACCCCATACACCTCCAACCTCCCAACTTCTAGAATCTTTACCTATTTCACCCACGGGCACTGAAACACAAGAACCAGATGCCCAGTGTGTGGCGACATCATCCATTGCAAATTAAGTAGTTGAAACACAGGAACCAGCTACTCATCAAGTAGCTAAAACACAAGAACCAGCTACTCATTGAGTAGCTGAACCACAAGAACCAGCTACCCATTTGTTAGCTGAACCACAAGAACCAGCTACCCATTCAATAGCTGAAACACATGAACTAGCTAACCATTCAGTAGATGAACCACAAGAACCAGCTACCCATTTAGTAGCTGAAACACAAGAACCAGCTACTCATTCAGTAGTTGAAACACAAGAACCAGCTATAGCTGAAACACAAGAACCAACTGCTAATATTGATACTGAGACACGGGAATCAAAGGCCCAGGGTGCTGCAACATTACTTTCTTTACATCAAGAAGATGGAACACAAGAATCAGCTGTCGATCCTGTAGCTGCTCCAAAAGAACCATCTAGTGCGGCTGTGACTGCTACACAAGAACCAATCACCCCTCAACCAAAACCAACAATGGCCTCTGTCTTACAAGAAAATGAGTTCCTAAGGTTTGAACTAGAAGCCTACAAGCAAGAGCTAGCCATGGCAAAGGAAGCCTATGAGAAGGAACTTAAATTGTACACCCTAGCTCGCATAGTGACCATGTCAGAGGGAACTACAACAAAGAATCCATGTAGAGAATATATGTGCAGTCAATGTGGGGACATCTATTATCAAGCAGGCTACAAAGTGATTCAAATTCCAATGCCAGGAGCTTCCCCTGCACCTACGACTTTTGCAATCAAAGAAGAGAAGCCTGTTGTTACACAAGAACCAGCAGCACTTTCCAAAATTAAAATTGAACCCTGCCCTACAATAATTCCCAAATCTGAAGCCCCTACTTTTGTTAATAAAGTTGTACAAACATTTCCTATTGATGAATTTTCCCCTCCTAGCCAGATCAATACCCACACCTTTATGGAACAAGCCACTCAGACCCTACCTCAGCCTACCACTTCCAATGCTGAAACACAAACTCAGCCATGGGATGAGCAGGCAATAATAGACAAATGGAAAAAAGAGCCTGTTGTTACACAGGCCAAAAGCCTGCAGGAACAAAGACTAATATGGCTAAACAACATTTATTCAAACTGGGAAGTTTTGGAGAAAACACGCCAGGAATCTCGTGCCCTTAAGAAACAGAACAAAGAGCTAAAAGGAAAAATTCTCCTGATATTTGACTTGGCACAAAAGTTGTTGGCTGCAAGGAAACCATCCTGTAATTACTCTCTGTTCCTTATGGAATGACTTACATGGTTTCAGATCAAGTCAATCAAAGAAGGAAGACCCCATGCAGTGTTAAATCCAACATATTTTGTTAGAACTTTTGCAGAAGCCTCTGCTATGGATCAACACCTTCTCTGTGAGTTATATTTTCATAATGAGGCCATCCCTAAGAACCGACAGCTTAACCTTAACCCTCTTGTCGGTGACATCCAGATTCGGGCACTCACCTCCTTCCTCAACAATAAGATTATATGGAAGGATGACTTCCTAGCTGCCAAGCATAATGAGGATAACCACCTTCTCTGGATACGGCCAGAACCACAAAATGATGCCACCTTTGTTACAGAGTATTATCAGTTTTTGAAGAAACCAGGGATGACTCAACACATTCAGCAACTACAGACATCAGTGTTTCAGGATTGTCAACAGTTCATTAAATCCACAGAGATTGCTGCCCTATAAGAAAATAACATGTTTTGGCAACAATCTACTGGGAAAAGACAAGAACACAATCCCTTCGGCCCCACTAATCTTGAGATAGCAATCTCCAGGGTACCTAGGTACATCAAGTGTGTTCAGCAATGTGTTGAAAGCTAGATAGGGTATCAGTTTCATTTTCCTATCCTCTGGATGCCAGCAGAGAAATATCAAATTCATTATAAGTTTCCCAAGAAGGCCGAAACAACATCTTGGCAAAGGTTACAATGCATTCAAGGGTTCAGAGCTCCAACAGACAGCACCTTCCACAGCTACTGCTTGAGTAACTTGCACGCTCAGAGTCAGTATCTAGATTCTGATTCTGACTGAAGTTGCCTGAGGACATGCAACATTTTAAGTTGGGGGGGATGTTAGGACCATACAATGTACCTTTTTTCTCACACTTTTTGCTACCTTTACACCCTTGTTTCACTCACATTTAAACTCACACTATCACCTTACCCTATCTTTCCAAAGGTATACAACGTCTCTTCTCTTTACTATATGTTTAATCTGTTTTGCATATAATTTTACATTACTCTTGTACTTAACCGTTGATCAGAAATGTATAAGTGCTGAAATAGTTCGAAATGCAGATTAGCATTGAGGCTTGTTGCTGAAATAGTTAAAGCGCGCAAACCCTGTGGCTGAAACAGTCTATGGACTACAATGCTGAAACAACAACTCACACAGAAGAAGTTATTACACTCTTCGTGGTCTACGATGTTGAAACAACAACTCACACAGAAGAAGTTGTTACACTCTTCGGGGTATACGATGCTGAAACAACAACTCACACAAAAGAAGATGGTACACCCTCCGTGGTCTACGATGTTGAAACAACAACACAAAGTTGTTACATTAACCACAACAGCCGCACCTTGAGCCAGAATTAACCATCGTTGCCACATGATCACGTGCTGAAATAGTCAGAATGAAAATCCCATTGCTGAAACATCCCATGATTTGCGATGCTGAAACAACATACAACAGCAGTAACGAGAAGACAAATAAAGAAGTTGTTACTCCAGCTAAAACAGCAACACCTCACTTAGCACCTTTTCAACTATTGTAATAGCATTCTGTTACGAGAGACTAGGATGTCCTATCCCAGTATAGAGATTTGATCTAACTAAGAATAGGACTCATATGTACACATGTAATTTGATGATCAAATTGTATCGAGAGGAATCTCCTCTTTAAATCAGAGGAAATCATCATTAGAGAGGACTTTTTCTTTTTAGCTAAGAAAGGATTTTACAAAGAAGGATGTGTTTTACTTTAGATTGTAATATGATACAATTGACAGATGAATAAAAAATTGTTCAAAGCATTTCTCTCTAATTCCTTTCATTTTAGGGGAATCTTGTGAGAAGGGAGGGCCCACCTTCTTCACAAGATTCACCCATTAGCTTTGTAGTGTGTTAGTGTTATTTCTGTTCATGCCTTGATTAAATTATGTTTTGCTGAAACACTACTTTACTGAACTCTATCTTGTTGAAACTCTGCTTTACTGATTGTTACATTGTTTTCATTTGATTCATGCTTGGGTAACTGTTAATCATTCTAGTTAGCAATCCTATTTGGTGAATTTATGAAATCTTGATAATCAGGGACAGGTGTTGAAGATTCCTTCTTGGGGAATAGGGTCTTGTTCTCTATTAGAGATAGTTAGCCTTTGGTGCATGTCAATTATTTCAATTAGTAATGAGTTCATGAAAGTGTGCTAATCAGAAATAGGTGTTGAAGATTCTTACTTGGGGAATATGGTCTTTTTCTCTATTAAGAGGTAGTTAGTCTTCAGTGTGTGTCAATCATTTCAATTAGCAATGAGTTCATAAAAGTGTGGTGATCGGAAACAGGTGCTGAAGATTCCTGCTTAGGGAATAGGGTCATGTTTTCTGGTTACAGAATAGTTGGTATTTCCTTTTGCAGTGTCCTGAAAGATTTCTTTTCCAGGTTGTTATTTTCTTAATGTAATGCAGGATTCTTTGGACAATTATTTCTTTAAGCATTGAACTCTGCAATAGGTAGATTGCTTTCCTTTAATTCAAGTTAGAACTTCAGTTTGTTCAAGGCAAGGTGTGATTAATATGTTTTTACTACAACTCTAGGTTGCTTTTGAGATTGAACATATATAGTGCATGATTACCTTTGAAATAAATAGACTTCCCTGGGTTGACAATTTATGTAACACTTGATTGTTTAGTTAAATAAGAAATTATAGTGACCAACAATATAGACACAAATGTTGTAGACAAGTGGTTGAATCTGCTAGAAGGGTATTTTTTTGTCCATAACTTCTCGAATAGAGAAAAGATTAATTTTTCACTTCTCAAAGTCGTCCCCCATGTCAAAGATTGGTGGGAAACATTCTGTGAGCAGAAGGAAACAGAAGAACACTCATTATTTATAGTCACAGCCACCTGGGATTCCTTCAGGGATGCTATTAAGGAACAATACTACCCCATTGGAAGTTATGACGACTTATATACCAAATGGGCCGCACTGCGGCAAGAAAGAGACCAAGCAGTGCCAGATTTCACAAATATCTTCCATACCTTGTGCACCAAGCTAGGTATCAAAGATTCAGAGCGACATATGGTGCTCAAGTATCGTGGTGCTCTACATAGATACATCCATACCAAAATGGAATTTCTATACATCTCATCCTTGGGCATGGCCTACCGATATGCTGTCAAAATCGAGCAGAAGCTCAAACAAAAGACGCAGCAATTTGGGCCTTGGAACCTCGCACAACAAAATCCAAGAAAGGGCAGCCCCAACCCACAGAACAAAGGATAGAGAAAATATGGATAGTATTAGGACAACCAGTCCAAGCCTCAACCAAAGAAGGACACTAGAAAGACAAAGAAAGATACTGGGAAGTGGTGCGACTTCCATAAGAGCCCTTGGCATAAAAATTTTGATTGTCACTCAAAGAATTCATTGGTGGCCAAAGTGAAAGCCTCTGAATTAAATGTGGATTCTAAATCTGAGCCAGAACTAGAAAGGGGAAGACAGATCATTGATGCAGAACCCAGTGCCACCATTGCTACCACCAAGCTCTAGCCTGGTGAACCAAATGAGCCAGAAGAAGGAGAGCGCCTCTTCCATTCACAAATGTGGGTAAAAGGAACCCCGTTGCACTTCATCGTTGATAGCGGTAGCTAGAAGAACCTCATCTCTGCAGAGCTCATCAAGCAGTTGGCCCTACCCATAACGCCTCAACCACAACCCTACACCATTGGATGGCTCCACCAAGGAAGTGATCTTCGCGTCAGCCAACAGTGTCAACTATCATACGGCATCAAGCCCTTCAAATATGAGGTATTGTGTGATGTTGATCCTCTCAAAGTTTGTGATGTTCTTTTGGTCCAACCTTATTTATGGAAATGACATGTTGTATATGAGTCTAGGCCTCGTATTGTTATTATTACTTTGAACAGGAAATTGTACAGAATACCTGAGGCAGTCCCACCTAGTGTTATTTCCTTGATCTCTGCTAAGAAATGCATGAAGGTCATCTCTCAGATGGGAAAGTTTGTATTCTTCATGATTCACTCTCAGAATAAGTGAAATATCATAGCCACATCTAGGGTCTCTACAGCTAACCTCTCCACACAGTAGAAGCAAGTAGATAAGGTCATGGAAGAACACTCAGATATCTTCTCCTTGCCTACTGGGGTACCTCTGCACTGCCAGGTCAAGCACCCCATCAATCTGACCCCCAGTGCACCACTTCCCAATGGGTTAGTCCATCATTGTTTTCTATTAGAGAATGAGGAGATCAAGTGAAAAATCCAAGAACTTCTCCATAAGGGGCACATCCGTCCCAGCTCATCACCTTGCAGGAGCCCATTCATGTTGGTACAGAAGAAAGATGGAACCTGGCGACTCTACATTGATTACCGGGATCTGAATAAAATCACAGTTAGAAACCGGTACCCAATTCCCTGAATCAACGACCTCCTTGTTCAACTCATAGGGGATAAATACTTCATGAAGATTGATCTAAAGTCTGGCTACCACCAGGTCCCGATAGAACAGATAGATGTATGGAAGATCGCCTTCAATTCAAGAAAGGCCTTTTTGAATGGTTGGTCATGCCATTTGGTTTGAAAAATTCTCCAACCACTTTCATCAAGATGATGGATGATATCCTGCGACCATTCATCAATAATTTTGTAGTGGTGTATCTGGATGAAATTCTCATTTACAGCAATACTTGGGCTGAACACTTGCATCATACTCAGTAGGTTCTACACACCCTATGGTAGCACAAGATATACACCAACTTGGAAAAATGCTCCTTTGGCATGGACAGGGTCCATTACCTGGGCTACATCATTGATCAGCATGGTGTACATGTGGATCCAGCCAAGATCCAAGTCATTTGTGACTGGCTAGCCCCAACTACACTCACTGAGCTTCAGAGCTTCTTGGGCCTTGCCAATTTTTACCGCAGGTTTGTGTTGGGATTCTCCCATATTGCATGGGACCTTGTGGTAAGGCAAAATTTGCATGGGGTATGTCCCAACAACAAGAGTTCGATGATTTTAAGCAGTGCTTGTGCTCATCCCTAGTACTTTCACTACCAGACCTACAACATCCCTTTGATATCGAGACAGATGTTTCAGACTATGTTGTGGGCGTCATTCTCACTCAGCACGACCACCCCGTGGCCTATAATAGTGAGACACTATCCGATGTTGTCCGTAAGTACCCTACCTACAACAAAGAAATGTACTCCATTTTGCAAGCCTACCGCTAGTGGAGACATTAAATTCTTGGGAAGGAGAGAGTCATCCACACTGATCATAAGCCACTACAGTTTATGCAGACACAAGGAAAATTGCAGAATGTCCGCCATCAAAAGTGGTCCACATACTTGAAGTAATTCCACCTCAACATCAAGTATAAAATAGGAAGCACCAATTGTGTCGTTGATTGCCTCAACAGACCACCAGTAGTGGCACTCACCATGGTTCTAGACTCTTGCAGCCATGAGACCTCTATATGGCCCCTACTCTATGAGATAGACCTAGACTTCGCCACCAACTACCAAATGTTGGGTGCAAACATAGTTGTTGATAATTTCTATCTTCAGGATGGGTTGCTGTGTCATCTGGGCCATATATGTATTCCATCAAGCAAGTGATTGAAGATGATATGGGAATCCCACTACAGTCGGGTGGCAGGACACTTCGGCGTCAAAAAGACAGTGGAAATGCTACAGAAACATTTTTACTCGCTGAAACTCCAACAGGAGGTCAACAAGTATAGCAGGTCCTACACTGCCTGTGCTATTAACAAACCAACCACTAAGAAATAGGGCATGTACACCCCTCTTCCTACTCCTCATAGGCCATGGGAATCCATCTCAATGGACTACATGTCTGTCCTCCCATCCACCAAGCGGGGAAATGACTATGTTTTTGTGGTTGTTGACCGCTTTTCTAAGATGGTGATTCTGGTTTCCTGCAAGAAGAGCATCACAGCAGAGGCCAGTGCCAAGATCTTCTTTGAATGGGTCTAGGTACATTTTGGACTCCCACAAACCATTTTCTCAGATAGGGACAGTCAATTTCTCAGCACATTTTGGTCGAGCCTCTGGTCACTACTAGACACCAAGCTAACCAAATCCATGACCTTCCACCCCCAGACAGATGGCCAAACCGAGGTTGTAAATCAAATGGTTGTGCATATCCTTCACATGTATAATTTAAAGCACCCTCACATAGGGGATGAGAGCCTTCCCTATGTATAGCATAGCTACAACCGAACCTTGCATAGCTCAACCGGCCACAGCCCCTTTCAAGTGGGGTTGGGATTCCAACCATTGGGTCCCATAGATGTTGCACTTCCCCTTACAGTAACCTTGACCGACTCATATCCTGTTCCAAATGCAGCTTTCAAAGCCACCCGGTTCATTGAGAGGATCCAGCACATATGCCAACAAGTTCAGGATATCCTACAGAAGTCTGATGACAAGTACAAACAACGCCATGATCAACATTAGGTGCCATATAAGTTTTAGGTGGGAGACAAAGTTTTGTTGCACTTACAAAAAGAACGCCTTACAGGACCCCATCGAAAGCTTCTCCCACTCCATTATGGGTCATACACCATCACCAAGTCCATGGGCGATAATGATTTTGAGCTCAACATTCCTCCTTTCCTTAGCCTGCACCCAATGTTCAATGTGGATCTCCTTCGCCCTTATTTCCCACCATTATTGGACACCTTCGATGTAGCAGAATAGCTGAAACCAACAAAGCTCAACCCCAACTGCATCCAATAGGCATCCAGTGATCATATTTTGGACACATAGATTAAGGGAACTTGACAGCAAAGGATCCAGCTTTATTGAGTCGTCAAAGCAGGGCAGCTCCTACACCAAGGCAAGTGGCTCACCCGGGGCCAAATTCAACAGAAATTTCCTCATCTAATGGAGGAAATCAATGCAATGGAGACCATTTATTCCTAAGGATGGAGGATTGATCCATATGGATATCGGTGGCCACCTATCTTTTCCAACTGGCTCAAAACAGTGTTCTGGCAATTTTGGCAATTTACTATTTTTAGCAGTTTTCACTTCCGGGGCCATTTTGAGGGCCTAAATGAAGGTTTTTTTGGATCATCCCAACTCAATGATATCTGAAGGCATCATTGAGGCCCCAAAATGAATATCCTTGATGATACCTTTCCAACAAGCTATCATACGCCTAAAACGGAGATCGTATGCAAAAGTTATGACCCCGAGAAGTTAATGTACTAACTTACCCAAACGGGGCCCACATGACTTTTGGCACTTCATCTCCTAGGGTTAGGTTTTTGGATGTCTAGGGTTTTGGGCATTCAAGTTTATTGTAAAAGGGCTTCAGAGCCTCATTGTAATTATCTTCTTACGAGTGATCATAGCTATCACATCTCTTCTCAGAGATAAACCGCCACCATTCCAGCAAGCTTGTTTTCCCTGCATTTTACAGTTTTAGCTTATTTCATTATTGAATAGAAAACCAATTTTACTGTATCTCTGTTATTTTGTGTTAAGAATATATTAATAATCTGTATTCATTTCGTTCTGCTCATAAAATCTAGATCAACTATCCAACGACGCATGTCCCTCTCGGATCAACGGTCAAGATCTCTTTTGGTTCTCCGAACTTCGGATATTTCAATTCTCAACCTCCACTTGCTCAGAATGCTTTTATCCGGAGTCCATAGATTCCTTCCATGTGTCCTCCTTAAATCAATGATCCTCATTTACTTCGTGAATTCGACAATCTCAAACCTTTCTCCTTCACATTTTCCTGGAGATGACAATCTACTGACACATGTCCTCTTTAATCCAACGACTATCAACCCCTCCGGGACTTCGGCCTTTGACAATATCAAAATTTTCTCCTTCTCTTTTTCCCAGAGAAGTTTATGTCGGAGTTCATGATCCATTGACACGTATCCTGCTACACTATCAATGATTGAGAATACACCCGAAGTGATATTCAGATAGGATGACTCATATCCACTTCGGGTCTTCGGCATTCGAGACTTCGGGTCTTTGCACAAGTATTGGTGGTAAAACTCTCGAAGTGATGTAACTCTTGCGTCACTCGATGATGTGTCATGAGTCGAGCAGTTTCCACGTGTCACTCAGATTTTTGATTTACACGTACCTGAAATGCCGAATCAACTTGATACTTGTCATTGTCTGATTATGCCACGTGTCCTTGATGACGTGGTCTGACATGTGTCCTTGAGGACGAGATTTGTTGATGTAGATCTCCCCGATCTAACGGTCATTGTCTAAACTCCAAATCTGACGGCTGAAGGAACTTCGCATTCCAGAGATTTCAAATCTCAAACTTTCAGGAGCGTAACCTCCTCGCATCTCTATATCCAAAGTGAATGTTGTTCATTTGATCAGGATCTTGGATCGACGGCTTGATCTTTCTGTGATGCAACTTTGCTAGCTTATCCTATCCTTCCACTCGAAATTCATCTGACGTCTGATGAAACTTCTCATTCCGGAGATTTCAAATCTCAAAATTTCCTGAGTGTAAACTCCTCGCATCTTTATACCTGGATGAATTGTTGTTCGTTGATTATGTTCTCAGATTGACAGCTCAATCTTTTTGTGCGCTCTTCCTGTCTGGACACTAATCCTATGGACATTTTCACTATTCCTCTTGAGCTTTCTAATATCTATAACTTAGAAGGTTTTCTAAGTTTTCAAAGGTCTTGACCTTTGCTCCTCCTATGATTCCTTCTCTTGGACCTCAGCTGCACTTTTGGAAAGCACAAAGTGTTATCTCTTCTGAGCTTTGATCACTGCATACTGTTCGCTTCTCCACCTGAGATTATTCTTTTCCTATTTGTCGTCAGTGTTTTTTTTCTTGCCATCAATGACAAGCACTCTCTTTCTGTAAACATGCCAACATAGTCAAAGGAAAATACTGTTGGACAACATTATCAATATGAAATACAGAGGATCCCAAGTCCACATCAACTGCATAGATAGGATGATTTATAGAATGATCATTGTCACTACTAATATATGCCAATTGATCTTCACAATAGATTCTTCTAACTTATCCTCCAAAAACAGGTATAGTGGCATAAGAGAGATCCCCCAATATTCTTACACCAAGATATGGAAAACAACATACCAAACCTATGAGGGATATCAACTACAACAATATCCATGACTAAACTCTTGGTTGGGATTTGAGATAATGAAACAACAAGGTCTTTGATAACCCCAAAGCATTTGACTTTTTTGGAATCAAAAGAAAAGATATCATGGTATGCTTTGGTAATTTCTAACCCCAATTCTTCCATGACAACCTTTGGCATAAGATTATGGGAGGCTCTAGAATCTAATAGAGAGTTATGAAGTATTTTGACATGAAGGTTTAATGAGACATAAAAAGGGGGAGTGGAGTCATTCCTCTCTTCTAAAATTGGGTTGGTTGGCCCTAAGACAATAGTGTGTTTTTCATCTTGGAGATTAATTACATCAGTAATAGGAGCTATGACCGAAGAAGGCTATAACCATTTCAAAATATGATTCCTATAAGAATTAGTTTTAACCAATTCAATCAAAGGAATAGGAATTTTGATCTTACTTGTCTCATGTTCTAGACTGAAAGGAGATGAGAACTTGTCTACTTCTGGGGCTAATACTTTCAGAGATGGTTGTACTTGCTTCCTTTTAGGATTTTGATGCATGTCTGTATTGTTGGGGTAGCAGATTTATCTTTTTGAGGAGGAGGTTTAGTAGGAGCAGATTTGTCTTTTTGAGGAGCATATTTAGCAGGAGATTATTTGGATCTAAGATTGTACCCCTATCGATCTGTGTTGCAAAGAATACTATCTGGACCTTCCCCAGTATGTACATTCAATGAATCTTCATATTCATTCTTTGTTAGGTGACTAAGAGCAATCTCATCTATGAACAAATGAGTATCCAAATCTTCATCTACCTCTTCAGCTTCTTGATTTTCCTCAATATAATTGTTCTGCAGGGGTGTCTAGATTTTTTGATCATCATTATTCTTCTTATCCCTCTGCATGATCTGAGGGTTATAAGGTCTTCTATATTGGTTTATATTTTGATTTCCTTCCTAAGGTGTATTCCGTTTCTATTTTTCCAATCTGAGTTTAGACAACTCAGATGACATTTCCTCCATCTTTCTTGCCATCTCCTCCAAGGAAATCTTTTGATTTTTGGTATTTGATGAAGGAGGACTTATATTCTTCCTTTATCTTTCCCTTATATGACCTCTTATTGATTTGTTCTGAAGCTAGAATGTTGGATTCAACTTCTAGATATGAATCTTGCATATCATCCAAAGTGGTTTATCTTCTTTCCCTCAGTAGCAAACAAAAATTAGCATCAAAGGCATTAGCATAAGTGACCTTTGTTGGATTACTGAGAGGGGGGGGGGGTGAATCAATAATAGCATAATTATAATCCTTTTTCTTAAAATGTTATATCAAGGTACAAATATTATCCAATAATGAGCAGTAAGAAATAAACAATCACACACATACACAGTACACCAGTGTTTTACGTGGAAACCCAAATTGGGAGAAAACCACAAAATGTTTTTTCTTATATGTCTTGAAGAATTACAATCATTGGAAGCACCAACTTCCTTTGTTTTCCAGCTGCAACTGGAAGGAGGCTCCAACCCCCTAGTTTCTCAGGCTACAATATAAGGGAAGATCCAACTCCCCAATTCTCTGGCTACAACTAGAAGGAGGCTACAACCCCCAATGTTCTCAGGCTACAAACGGAAGGTGGCTACAACCACTTGTCCTTGCCCCGTCCTGCCACCCTAAAGTATAAGTAGAATGATAGAACCACTATCACACTATCACTGTGAGATATACCATTGTAAACCTGTACCAATAAATCTGAACCATGCATCAACCATGCATCAACCTGTACCTCAACCTGTAATCAACCTGTACCATAAACAAGTGCATCAACCATGCACCAACCTGTAATCAACCTGTACCATAAAAAAGTGCATCCAACCATGTACCAAGTATGTACCAATCATGTTTCAACTACGCATCAACTATGACTCGTCAATATGTACCAACATCATCAACTATACACCTCATGTATGTGCGCCAACTCATCAACTACTTGTCTCAACCATGTACTCAACATGTACCACAACCAAAAGCCCTCATCAATTTCATCATCTAAATCTGATTTGTAGCTTTGTAATAGACTTGGTGTATATGATCACATTCCTGCAAACCTTCCTTAACTTTAAAAACAAGAGACTAACATTTTCATCAAACTTTTCTTTAGTCTCACATGCCTAGTTTTGGATTAGTCAACAACCCTAACTTGAAGTAATCA
>ML813619.1:3635-28086 GCA_009831015.1 Picea engelmannii | reverse complement strand
TTCTCTTACTCCACAAAGCATCTTCCCGTGAGGGCTTTCACCATAAGGGGACCACTTTGGAGTTCATCCATATTTACTTCTTATCAACCATGAAAAAACAATAATGATTCATATTTACATCAAACACTATTGGGTCCATTACCTAAACCTTTGTGCCATGGGGCTTTCTTCAAGGGTTGACATCAATGACAACCAACCTTAATCAACAACCTTTTCCAATCTTTCAGTTGGCCTAATATCACTTGGTATCTTCTAGTACATTCGATTAAATCTCTGAGAGAATTCAGAAACAAAGTCACCATTTTTCTTTGAAGATTGTTGAATTTTGTCATGCAATACAAGTCATCTTTCTTGTCTCCCCACTTTCTCAAGAAGGTAGCATCAAGGTATGTGATAGTATTAATGGAGTTATCTCTTAAGTTCATGAAAAAATTTCTCACTTCTCCATCTAAACTTTGGACACAAATCCTCATCCATACATCATCATAATCCACTTGCAAATTGTCAGCAAAGGAATAAAAAGATGTCAAATGTTCCTCTACAGTTTTTTCCCCTTCATTGTCAAACCTTGGAAGGTACTTTATGTAATCATTTCCTGGGAGAGGATGAAGATTATTTAGCGATACTAAAGGTGCATATATTGCAGCCCCGATAGCATCCATTGGATTGGGTGGTGCTGCACCTGCCATTGTTTGACCACGTAAAGGTTGATTTATATGTGGTGATTGTGGTGATGAGGTCCTGGGGATATTCATCAATTGAATCTTTGGAGAAGACTGGAGAATTTCTTGAGCAAGTTTTTCAACAACAAGGATATTAACTTGAAGGCTAAGATTATGTTTCTCTTCATGAATTTATTCAATCATTGGGATCTTTTATAAGAGAATGTACTCTGCTCCTTCAAGGAATTCAAGCTTTTCCTCAAATTTATATCTACTCTCAAGATAGGGTGTGTAAAATGATTATGGCTCAACAAATTCTTCTTTCCCCAAGGTAGATCCTTCAGAAGGAGGTAAAAGTAACAACTTATCAGACACTGATATGTGAAGGATTTTAGACTATTTTAGGATTTTATCAGGATCTGAAACAACACGCACATTAGGAGATTCTAGATGGGCTCTAGTCCCCTTTCTCTTTGGAGCCAGAGTGTCTTATGTGTAGTCACCAGGTGAAAAGATATTGCAGTCAACTTATGCCTAGTTATAGTTTCACCATCTACAACTAGATCTATAAACTCTTATTGTTCTACCCAGGGAAAATCTCATCATTTCGTCCCCGACAACGACGCCAAAAGATGTTTGCACTAGAAGTCAACTCAAGACTACTATTAATTTAATCCTTGCACACCTTGTTTCAAAATGTTCAATAGGGGGTTTTAAGATGGATAAATCCTTGCTTGAATTGAAAGGGAATAATGATTTGATCTGTTAAGATCACTTACCTAGGTGAAACAAGTTAGGTAAATAAAACTAATGGCTAGCAACTTAATATTTTAAGTGAAGTGATTTGAGAGAAGGGGAAAAAAAAACTGAGAAATTCACCAATAACAAATCTTGTTCTTAATGTCCTTATACAACAGAAGAATAAACCTTTATCTAGAAATCATTCCAAATAAGATTTAAGGAGAAGAAACACCAATGTGGCAAAGATTACTAAAAACTCATTAAATCAACCTTCTCATCACAAAAGAATTTGTCAGAAGCTTGTATAACATCAACAAAGTGTTTCAGAAGAAAACATGAAGATGATAAACATATAAAGAATGCAAAATAACCATTAACTTCATTAGCAACTGAAGTCTTTACATAGGCAAGATAGATCATAACAATCTTTAGAAATGCAATATGAAGCCAAAAATAGGGATTCAACTCTTTCTTCCTCTACTTCATCAAATATATAGAGTTTTACATCAGTTTCAAACATTTATGATCAATCTTATATCTAGGGATATCTCAAACTAACTCCTACAGACACTGAGAGAGAATGTTGCCTATATCTATTAATACATAGAAATAGAAAACAATTACAACTTAGATCCTATAATCTAGGAAATAGATTTGCTTAAAGATAGGTCTTTTGTTGACTTAATTACACATGGATTTTACACTACTTCCTTCACAAGATCCACTTGATCCTCTGTCATCAACCTGATCCTTTGTGATCCACCTGTTTGCAGCACTTGATAATAATAGATGACTGATATATATTGTCATCCACCAAAAAGAGGCTATAAATCAGCTTTTAAAGGGATCTCATACTCTCTTTTCCGATTCCACAACATATTCACCTCATCATTTGTTGTTCCCATCACAAAAAATGCAATTATGTGCTTTTTTCTGCAAAATTGGTTGCTACAGGTGTTCCTGTAGCGCCATTGTTTTTCCAATGAAGAGTGTTGCGAGAACTTCCTGTCACGCTCTTTTAAAACCATATCTTAATATCCTTCATGCCTTTTATTTCCCATCTTATAGTCAATCATTACTCAAAGGAAGATACAACTTCGATCTCATGAGAACAAAAATTCTTTTATCAAGCATCCATTATCATAAGTCAAAAATTAGGTTTTTGCCTAAACACTTAGACTCTCAAATTGACACTTCTCCCTAAAAAATGGATTTAGCTTACCATCATTCTACTTGGCTTACCATCAGAATGAGTTTTCATTCTCCTTGGCTTACCATCTTCATATTTGATTAGATGTTTTGGGCCCTTCATGCTCTATTTACTCTATTTTCTCTATTTTCTTACAGAAACTTTATCTTTTCATGTAGGAGTCTTTTTGTTTGTTGTTAGATCCTCTTTCTTTAGTTTCTTCTTATCAGCTCTAATTTTAGAAACCTTCTTTCTTGTTGATGGCTTTGCATTAGGGTTTATAGGCTCTTCATCAATTATTACGACCTTATCTTTAATTGTAGGATTGTACATGGTTTTGGATTTCAATCTGAATTTTTCTTGTGGCCTAGTACTCCTTTTCATTACCAGAATTTTATACCTATCCACATCATCATCAAAAGAAATAGAACTAGGAGGAATTGTCTTAGGAATGGTTTCTTCATCTTGTACAACATTTGCAGACACCTTTGTTCTTCAATTTCATTCAAGATCATAGGTTAATCTAAGCTTTTACTCTTTCTGATATAAATTTTTTGTGCATGAGGGAAAGGATGTTAGCCTCATAATCCTAAAGTTCTATAGTGTAAGTATTTCCTAGTATAAATGTTTTTAGAAATTAATTTATTCTAGTTTGTTAGGATAAGGACACCTATTATACTCATGTGATTATGTGATTTCTTGTTCTCCTAGTTTTTAGTTTAGATTTAAGCTATATAAACTAGCTCCTTCTTCAAGTGATGTTAAAAAGGAGTAGATTATGAGTTCTAACTTCAGATTGTAATCACTTTTTCCTTATTAATAAAAGTATGTGTCTGAGGACACTTTGTCAACATGGTATCAAAGCCATGGTGAAATTCTAATGGAAGAGAACTAGTGATGGATTGAGGAAGCAAGGAAGACTTCTTGACATCAACATGGATCTCTTCAAAATCAAGGGCAATGATACTAAGGTAATTTGTTGTTGTTTTAAAATAAGGAAAAAATTTATTGTGATTGCCGCGATCAATTTTTTTTTAATAATTGATTGAATCATATTTTTTGAGTTGTAAACTTGTAGATCTGCAAATTTCAACTTTGTATATTTGATTAATAGCAACTTTATTTCCTATAAATCTAAGAGATTAGGGCAACTAAAAGTGTACACTTGCATTTTTTTCTTTAGATCTCATAGATCCATTGTTATTTTTATTAAAATGGCTCATTTGTAAACATTGCTTCAAATCATTTTATAAATCTGACAATTTAAATTCAGAGTTGTAGATTCTATATTTTTTAGTTTTCAAATCTAGTCTATTGAGGACCGTATCAAGTTCTATATCAAGGTTCGTATTGAGGTTTGTTTCAAGGACCGTATCAAGGACCGGATCATGAATCACATCTTAATCTAGCAGAAGGTCATCAGATTGAATCTCTATATCAGATCTGGTACCTCTGGAGAAGAAATCTCTATGGAAATCTTGAGACACATCCCTTCTTGCAAGAAACAACAAAAACGACAAAGGAATTTGTTTCTTTCAAACTTTGATTTTAGATCCACCCAATGCTACAGATCTGCCTAGTGTTACACGTGCCCAATGCTCAATTATTAAGTGTTGCACCTGCCCAACACATCCACTTGCGAATTTGTGTGGATTAGATCTAGTAACTCGAACTTCAAGAAGCAGAAGCCATCGATTGGCATTCTTTGATGAGATCCTACACCGATATGTGCTCCACTTGATAAATTTGTTGCACATTTGATCTTCTTGGCTCTGAAAAAGGATCAAGTGAAATCCGTTGTGACTACTGATCATCACAGTTATTGGATTAGCATAGTTATTGGATTAGCACAGTTATTGGATCAATGCAATTTTTGGATCAACACAGTTTTTTGGATCGAACAGTCATTGGATCGAGCAATCAGAGACCCTGTGTGGAAGCTAAAGAGACCCTGCATGTAAGCTATACCTCTTCTTTGTGAATCTACTGGTGCGTTTCATATAATATTGTTGTGTGTCCTCATTTTGTGAAGACCCTTTTGCGTGATTTTGGTGGATAGTTTTTCAAGTGATATTAAATTATCAAAAATGTTGCATAAAATATTTGTTTGTATTGAGAACCGGATTGAGGACAATATTGAGGACCGGATGAAGGACTGGAAATTGTTTAACATAAAAATGTGGAGTTATAACAATTTTAAACTTTGATCTTCATATTAAAGAGTTTTTTATTTTTTATTTTTAGACATTTGAGTTGTAATCTTTTAAGTCATTGATGAGTTTAGTTCAAGGGGGGGCACATTTTATTACTTGTAAAAGGCTATTTATCTTGTAAAAAGGGTCAAAATTTGAAATATTTGATTGTAGTCTTGAACACTCAGAAGTTGAGAATAGTCCAGTAAAATAATCTCTCAAACTCATTTCCCAATGAGACTTTTAAAGGGTCAAGGTCAAGCCCTTAAAAGTACTCTTTTTGCATGGATTGTGTACTCTTTCTTTTTGGTGCCTTGTGCCTCTATTTTGGAGTTTTATGGATTATTCACTTGCAAATATTGCAACAAACATCATGTCTAAATTAATCAATCTCTTCACAGAATCAGATAAGTTAGATGGACTGAAGAATTACAAATCTTGGAGTCGGCACATGCCTAACACTTTGATCTATAATGAATTATGGCATGATATATGTGATGGTGATGCTGCTTCAACTAAGCCCATCAATGCTACTTCTTTAGCAAAATGGAATTTGAAAGATGAAAACGCACTTGCTTTTCTACATTCTTCTATAACTGAACACATGTTTGTTCATATTGAGAATTCCAAAGATGCATGGTCTTCTTGGAATCTATTAAAGAATAATTTGTATACTCTTGTTGCATCTCATAGAGTTGATCTACAAATGAAATTGCTTAAACAAAGATTAGCAGACAATGGTGATGTATTAGAATACATTTCAAGGATTAAGAACATTCATCAGGAAATCATCAAAGACAGTTTTCCTAAACTTGAAGATAGTTTTCTAATCTCCATTGTAATCAATGGCTTGCCTCCATCTTATAAGCATTTTCTTGAGACTTTTCAAATAACTGATAAGTTATCAACTGTGACTTTTGATTCACTTAGTGAACCACTGGCTCAACATAGTAAATCTTTTGGAAAACAAAAACAATCAGGAGAACATCTTCTTTTCACTAAAGATGAAAGTTCTAAAGGAAGAGGAAAATCAAAATTTGGAAATTTTCAAAATCAGTCTTCTAATCGAGGCCATAGCAGAGGTCGTGATCAAGGTAGAGGTCATAGAAATTTTCATCAACAAAATTTTCAAAGTAATCGTCCCAATAATAATGCACAATCAGGAAGAGGCAGAAATTTTAGTCAAGTAAGATGTAAGAGATGTTTAAAGATGGGTCATTATGCATCAAATTGTC
Source organism: Picea engelmannii (assembly GCA_009831015.1). Taxonomy (NCBI): domain Eukaryota; kingdom Viridiplantae; phylum Streptophyta; class Pinopsida; order Pinales; family Pinaceae; genus Picea; species Picea engelmannii. The sequence goes on along the minus strand of ML813619.1, from coordinate 22,067 downwards.
TTACAAGCAATGATCAATTGCCAAAGTTTAAGTAGACATCAAATTCAAATTCTCAACAATCAGCTCATTAATATGTAGAAGATCAAGATTACCAAGATGATCAATATGAATATGTATTTTCAACAGTTCAGCATGTAGATTCATTTGAAAATGATTGAATATTGGACACAGGGGCTACTCAACATATAAGTTATCACAGAGACTATTTTTGGAATTATAAAGATGTTCAACTAAATCCCATTATTTAGCTGATGATACATCTCATATACCTCAAGGAAAAGGTTCAGTGAAAGTCTTTCTCCCTGGAATTGGTGAAAAATGGATTTCAAATGTTTTGTATGTACCATATTTTAAGAAAACATTGTTATCCTTAGTCACAATCAGACAAGATGGACATCAAATCATCATGCAAAATGGTTTGGTGAATATTAAGTCAGAGAAGGATAACTTCAAAAAAAATAATGACTGGATATGAAGATGGGAAGTTACTAAGAATGAATGGGAAAGTCATCCAAAGAAAGAAAGAGGTTGCAACAACAATAAATTCTAAAATGTCTTCATTTAGATTATGGCATTTTCGATTTGGTCACTTGCACTTTGATAGTCTCTTGAAACTTAAGTCCCAAGATTTGGTAAAGGGTTTTCCAACTTTCAAGAAATAAAATTCCAAGTGTGAAGCTTGTATTTTTTGCAAGAAAAAGAGAGAAGCTTTTCCAACCAACTCATGGTGTGCAACAAAGTATTTGGATTTGATTCACAGTGATATATGTGGTCCAATGTAATCTTCTTTCGGTGGATGTCAATACTTTATATTGTTTATTGATGACCACACTAGAGTGACATGGTTGTACTTTTTAAAAGCAAAGTATGAAGCTTTTGAAAAGTTTGTAAATTTTCAACACATGGTTGAAAATGAAACTAGAGAAAAGGTTGCTTCTTTGAGAACTAATAATGGAGGGGAATTCACTTCAACTGAATTCATTGATTATTGTTGAAACAATGGAATTAAGAGGAAATTGACAAATTCCTATACTCCACGACAGAATGGAGTTACTAAAAGGATGAACAGAACTCTCATGGGCATGTCAAGATCTATGATGTAGTTTAGAGGGTTGAGCACAAAATATTGGGCTGATGCAGTCCATACTGCAATTTATCTCAGAAATCGATCACCTACATCAACTTTAGATGGACAAACTCCTTATGAATCTTGCTATGGTTTTAAACCCAAGGTAAATCATCTTAGGGTTTTTGGCTCAACATGTTATGCTTTAGTTCCTAAGGAAAAGAGGACTAAATTAGAAACCTGATGTATGAAGTGTAACTTCATTGGATACTCTGATGAAAAGAAAGGGTATAGATTACTTTCAAATGGAAAATTCATTGTCAGTAGAGATGTCATTTTTTATGAAACTGAAAGTAACAGTTTAGATGAGATTAATCATCTCCTTAGTCATTTAGAGAAGAAAAACACTATGGGTAAAGGTAAATTGAACAAGCCAAAGAAAGCATTTTGGTTTGAAAAAGACCTTGTTTCTATAAAATACTTATCTTTATCAAAAAGTTCTTCCAACTCATCTGATAATGAAACTACAAAAGACTCTTCTGATACATAATCTTCAAAAGAATCTTCTCCAACCTCAGATATTTCAGGTGCAAGAAGAGCCTCCTTTTTTGAAAATCCTCTTTTCAATAATAATGGTGATTCAAATCCTCAATCCCCTCAACATAAGAAGCCAAAGTGGGATGAATATCTTCTCAAAGATGTTCATTTAGATGAAATGAAAAAAATGGGAACTAGGGGATCTTCAAGAGAAGAAGATAATCTTGCTCATGCTTCCACTGAACCTACCTTTTTTGTTGAAGCGGTTGGACATAAAGAATAGAAGGAAGCAATGATTACTGAATATGATTTAGTACTTGAAAATGGGACTTGAAACTTAGTTGATTGTCCACATGATGTTAAGCCCATCGATTGTAAATGGGTTTATCGAGTAAAGTACAGGCTCAATGGTAAAATTGACAAGTACAAAGCAAGACTTGTTGCTAAAGGTTTTGCTCAACGGGAAGGAATTGATTATGAAGAAACTTTTGCACCTACAACTAAATGGAATACTATCGGAATGGTTATCAATTCGGCTACACATAATGGTTGGAAATTACATCAAATGGATGTCAAAAGTTCCTTCTTGAATGGATATCTAAAGGAAGAGATTTTCATGACTCAACCACAAGGTTTTGAATCTAAAGGACAAGAACATAAAGTTTACAAACTTGTGAAGGCTTTATATGGTTTGAAACAAGCTCCTCAAGATTGGCATGAAAAAATGGATGATTACCTACGAAATTTGGGTTTTCAGTGAAGTGAATCAGATGATACATTGTATTTTTTAATGCAAGATAAACACATGGTGATACTTCTACTCTATGTTGATGACTTAATCATAATAGGAAATAATGAAGCTCATATCAAACAGGTTAAGGAAGAACTTAAAGCAGGGTTCAAAATGATTGATTTAGGGACACTTCATTATTATCTTGGAGTTGAAGTATCTCAGCATCCTAACTAAATATTCCTTAGTCAAACTAAGTATGCCATTGAATTGTTAAAGAAATTTGGCATGGAATATTGTAAACCTTCTCTTACCCCCATGGAGCAAAAATTGAAACTTTCAAAATTTGAAGGGGGGGAATTAGTAAACAGTACAGAGTACATGAAATTGGTTGGAAGTCTCATTTATTTGACAAATACTTGACCATATTTTCCATATTCAGTCAGTATACTTTCAAGGTTTATGCAGGAACCAAGGGAAATTCACTGGAATTCGGAAAAAAGGGTACTAAGATACATTCAAGGTACAAAAGAATTTGGTTTTCTCTATAAAAGGAACACAAATTTTACACTTGTTGGATATTTAGATGATGATTTTGCAGGTGACATTGATGATAGAACATCCACTTCAAGTTATTTAATGAATATGGGTTCAGTAATAATATCTTGGAATTGTAAAAAGCAGGCAACAATTGCAAATTCTTCATCAGAGGTAGAGTACATATCAGCTTGGGAAGAAACATGTGAGATTGTATGGCTATGTAGATATTTAAAGGATCTTGGTGAAACTCAGAACTCACCAACTACCTTATTGATCGATAGTGAGTCAATAATAAAGATGGCCAAGAATCCAGTATTTCATTCAAAGACTAAACATGTCGACACCAAGTACCACTTCATCTGATCACTCATCATCAAAGACATCATCAAGCCTCAGTTATGTCCATCTGAAGATAAAAATTCAGATATTTTTACCAAACCTCTTGGTAGAATAAAGTTCACTAAGTTCATAGATGAACTTGGTATTTGTAAAAATGAACTTTCGGATTAAAGGGGATTGTTAGCCTCATAATCCTAAATTTTATAGTCTAGGTATTTTCTAGTATAAATGTTTTTAGAAATTAATTTATTCTAGTTTGTTAGGATAAGGACACCTAGCTTATACATAAAGGACACCTATCATACTCATGTGATTATGTGATTGGTTGTTCTCCTAGTTTTTAGTTTAGAGTTAAGCTATATAAACTAGCTCCTTCTTCAAGTGATGTTAAAAAGGAGTAGATTATGAGTTCTCACTTCAGATTGCAATTAATTTTTCCTTATTAATAAAATTACGTGTCTGAGGACACTTTGCCAACAAAGGATGCCTACCTCCACCCAGCGCATGAGAAGATCCTTCACCTGTTTGCAAACTGGTTGGAGTATTCTCAACTCGTTCATCTGAAGTCTTCAGACTGATCTTCCTTTTATTCTTCCTTGAAATAATAGGTGGACTTGTGTTTGATGATGCTCCTTGCGTTGGTTCAACAAATTTATCAGTTGGCTTTTAGGCAGGAGGATGAACTTCAATTTTAAACCCTAACCAGATCAAGAATTGATCCCATATCCTCTGTCATTTCTCCAGCTCTGCTTTAACAAGTACCTTGATTAACCCTTGATGATAGATACCATGTGGGGGAGTCTTGGGATTTGCTTCAAGCTTCATGGCCATTTTATTCAAGTCCCTCAAGAAATAATATGGTAGGCTCATCCTTTTAATTCCTGACAAATGAAGGAGGAATTGTAGATGAAACAAGAACATAGTGGAATAACATCCTTCACATGTGATGAAGTGTTTGAGCATTGTCAAAGCCTCATCCATTCATCAACTATCCAGTCCCTAGGAATACCCTTGGCTTAATTTGGATCTCTGTGTTCTGGTTTCAGGAATTGATTGATATCCCCACCTGTGATTAATTTGTTCTTGAACCACTTCTCACCATCAGTAGGGAGATTATAGGTTGATGTTATTGATTCCTCTGTGACCCACATAATCAAATTAGCAATCTAACCCTCTGTCCACTAAATCCTTCAACAAATGCACGAGCTACACCATAGTGATAACCATCTAATTTGGTGAAAAACATATACCAACCAGCATGGTCAAAAATATGTCTATTGTCTTCGTATTCCTCCATGATCTCAGGTCCTTTAGGCTCCTTTCTATTCACGTGTCCACTTTTACCCATTCTGTTGCCATGACCAGAAGACTAGATTCCTTGTTGTAGGAGTCAGATCTGTCTGCTATGTGGAGATAGATACGATATTTTTTGGCTATAAGGATTAAATTTAGATTGACCATTTGCAATTTGAGCATTATAGAAACAAATAACACACCAGGTTAAAAAGAACTATTTTTTAAAAACCCCATCCGTGTGACATTATGTGTAATAGATACTAATAGGTGGAAGTACCACCACCTTTGCATGTTGTGATATGAGTTGGATACTTGCTAATTGCCTTGAGTCTTTCATTCTTCTAGGTAGGATGATCCATGTCTTCAAACTCCTCCAACAATACATGTGATGATGAAACATAGGGACAAGTGGAAGTTCCTGTAACGCTCTGCATAAACTGTCCTTTGGCATATTTGGGATTGAAACGACTTGAGAGTCATTATATAACTATGGTAATCATGAGACATAAGTGATGACATGGCGTATGACTCTGATAGAAAGATTTAAAACTTTAAATGATGTCATAGGATAGTCCTACAAACATGTGCAAAATTCTTCCTTTCCCCTTTTACAAGACTAACTATTCCCCATTTCTCTCAATGTAACACTATTTTGACCCCCATAATAAAAATTATGCACCTTTAACAACCTAATGGGGAGAATTTATAGCTTATACAAAAAAAATTAAATGGAGAAAATAAGAGATGAGAGATGAAACTTTTAAGAACATAATAGGTGATAGCATGCACCATCAACTAATGGAAAATACTTAGCAAGTAGTTTTCAATATAGAGCAAGAGGAAAGGGGAAAGGTTTGATGCATAACCATAAACCCTTTTACCAAAAAAGATATTAAAATTTGGAAAAGCCAGTAATTGCAAGCATTGCAAACATAAATGTAGAGAAGGTAAACTAAGAATAGTGTCATTGGATCAAAGGACGTATTGTTGCATTCTTAGAATTGGCTATATGAAACCTTTCACTCCATAATGGTTTTTATAATTTTGATCTTTGATCTTGCATCACACCACTTTTTCCTCCCTAGGATGGAATGTTTCTATTAAAGAACTTATATATTTTGGGTATACTACTAAGTAATACAATTTTATCATTGTGAATTTTAAGTGAACGATTCACATATCGACAAGGGCATTGTTTTAGTCATCATCATGAGGGAAAACATTGTTTTGTTTTTTCAGTCTTTGATTTGGTCATTAGTGTGCAACCAAAGAATTTGAAAAAAATGTGAGTAACTTGTTCTATAAACCAATTTGGGAAGATTTTATATTGAGTTGTATCCGACTCTCTAAGTTTTAACATAATACTTGAATTTTAACATAATAGTTATGAATTCTCATTAGTGTGCAACAAAAGAATTTGAAAAAAATGTGAGTAACTTGTTCTATAAACCAATTTGGGAAGATTTTAGATTGAGTTATATCCGACTCTCTAAGTTTTAACATAATACTTAAATTTTAACATAATAGTTCTGAATTCCAGTATGATTAAAGTAGATATATGTATGCATTATGAATATTAGACCAACCTTCCTTGAAGAGAGGCCAATCTCCAAATCATAAGAAACAAACATCCTCCCTCTAGGACTCCAAGCCCACATTGGAATCATATACAATGATTGCAAATTTTGTTTCACTAAAAGTCCCTTGCCTTAAAATATTATCACAAAATGCATCAACAAAGTAAAGATTATCGAGTGAAAATATCCTTAGGGACCTAATATTAGTGTTTGTGAAGCATTCATCCAAAACCTATGCATTAAATATAAGTTTAAACATATTTCCATGTGACCTCTCAAGTCAATGAGACAAAAACACACTTGCAAAGTTTGGTGATGGTTCTCCAAAATTCAAAATATTTGCAAATAATAAATAAAGATATTGCATATGAGAAACAAAGATGATGAGGTACAAGTAACATGTTCACATTAATGTCAACACTTGTGAAAAATGAACATCTTAGCATCTTGTGATTACCGATTAAATATGGGGAAGAAATCACCTCACCTCCATTATTAAAGAAATGAAGCCTAAAGTGAAGATTATTTCTCAATTATTAAAGAAGGTCATACCCAAATTTTAGGGTTTGGTAAGTTTGCAATTTTCCCTATTTCGTGAGATGTAAGGAAATAGGGTAATAACCCATTTCCTTGAATAACTATAATGAGTTGCTAACATTCGTGGATAGCAACCATTGATAACTATTTTCACTTTCAACTAATAATTAAATTACTTTATCCAAATGTTTAAAAAAATAATAATTTTACCTCATCAAATTAAACAAACAAATATTCTTAATCTCTAATTTATCTTTAAATTTGATATTTCTATTTTTATTCATAGTTTTGCCAAAATTGTTAATATTGAAATACTTCTCCTTTGAAATACTAGAGTATAGCTATGCTCTAAACCCTCTCTTCCCCTCCCCTCTCCTCTCCTATCCTATCCTTAAAGGAAAGAAAACCTCTTTGACCAATTTGATACCAATGCCACAATGTTTTCAAAAGGAACAACTACACCAAAAACCTCTTTGACCAATTTGAATAATAAAAGCTTAGTGCCACAATTCCAAAGAAACAATTACACCACAAAAGCACCTAAGCTAATAGAGATGGTGAAACACACACACACACACAAAAAGCTGACCAGACTATACGAAAATACGAAAGTAACAAAAAGTACATATGATGTTCTACACCCAAAAACAATGCAAACACGCTGAATCCATTTATATATTCAAAAATACAATTTAAACAACAAAACATAACAATTTTATTCAAATTTACATCACCTACTACAAAAAAAAAACACCATAAAAAGAAAATGTTTAACCAACTCCAATATTAAAATGCCACCAAATATCCTATGGTACTCTAATCCGCCCTACATTAACTTTCTTGTAGTCCACGTAACTCTCTTGTACTCCACGTCGGCTGATCTTTTGCGGGACCTACTAACGGAGACGACACTGGGCCCAACGATCTTCGTCGGGAAGAGTTTGCCAAGATTGGAGGAAGACACCTATCGTACAAGGTGGAAATGTTCAATGTTTGGAAGATAAATACCATCCTTATAATAGTTACTCACAAATGCCATCCTTTAATTACGTTGAAAAAATGCCTTCCTTTAATTACGTGGGGTAGAGTCACATGGAAACATTGTAGAACCGTATCCTATGTTTTCACATTTAATTATAATTATAGTGTAAATGCTTTTAAATAGTGTATATTAGGTAAAAAATTATTAGATTTGTAAATTTGAGTGATTAAGATTGTATAATCTAAGTATTTTAAAGATTTTTTAACATTGTAAATTTATTTAACATTTAAAAATATAATTTAAACAACAAAATATTGTAATTTTATCTAAATTTATATCACAACATTTAAAAAAACAAAACAACATTTTTTTCAAAATTTTAAATATCATCTCAAGGATTGTGGAACTTTTAAAATAATGGGTAGAAGCGTCTAAAGATTACAACTTTTAGGTTTTTTGGAAAAAAATAAGTATTGTAAAACTTTATCCTAGCTTTCAAATTCAGTTATAAAGTAAAGTGATAGGCTGAAGATTATACTAAATGAAGATTTTTTTCTAAAATATTTGTTCGAAATCCTGTAGTAGATTTAAGTAATTATTTCTATAAAATCTGAATGTTTTAAGAATTTTTCAGCATGCTGAATCTATTTCTACATTCAAAAATAGATTCTGAAAAACAAAATATAATAATTATTATAAATTTATATCAATTCAAACTATATAAACCATTTCGTAAAACAACTAACCAACCCCTAATGTAAATTCCTTGAATTTGAATTTGAAAATTTTAACTACAAAGTTTGGGGTGACCACAGTGTTGACCTGTAGTTGACAGTGACGTTCCAATAGATTTATGCCCATCACTCAATGGGATGCTCCCACCTAGTTATTATTTCATTTAATTGACGTCGATTTCGCTTCGTACTACATTTAATGAACTGTCTCTTTCAAGATCCTGGCTGCGATCTCTTCAACAAGTCAGGAATTTTGCTTCAAGATTTCTTGGATAAAGGGCAACATAAGCTATAAAATCTGTTGGCAAGCACTCAACACTAAATTTGGGCTGTTGTTTTCTGTGTGGTGATAAATTTAGTTTATATAAAGTTGGATCTTCGGAAATGGCAGAAAGATTGGATCTCATGAGTGTAGATAAGCTAGAGGCAGTTAAAATTTTAAGGGAATTCGTTGATAGAAGAATTTAGGTGCTATTAGTGCTTTGCAACATCGGGTCTGTGATTATTTGATTTGAAAGCCGTTTTGCCATATATCTGCATAGTTTGTCTTGTGAAGATACCAAAGGTTTGGCATTTCTGTTCGAATCAGTTGTTTCTATTCCTGTTGAGCAAGTTTATCATAATAACGCTGGCGACCAAGTCCGTATTACTGAAACCTTCCACAGAAGTGCGGAATACTAGGAGTTCGCGCTAAAGAGAAAAACCGCCCATAAATACTACGTCTCCGGGCCAGTTTTGGTAGAGGAAAATGTCGTTTCTAGGGAAGCAATGGTTCAAACTTCAGGGTAGTTTGCAAGCCAGAGACGGTCAGAGTAAATCCAAGATCGTGAAGGGGACGGTGTGGTAGAGTGTCCGGAAACTCCCCTGATTTGTACTAGGAGTTCGTGCGAAAGAGAAAAACCGCCCATAAATGCTACGTCTCCCGGCCAGTTTTGGTAGAGGAAAATGTCGTTTCTAGGGAAGAAATGGTTCAAACTTCAGGGTAGTTCGCAAGCCAAATACGGTCAGAGTAAATCCAAGATCGTGAAGGGGACGGTGTGGCAGTGTCCGGAAACTACAATGGTCGGAATCTGAGCAGACACCTCAGCACAGATGGAATTTGGAAGAAGCAACGTCCCTGAATCCGGTCAAGACAATCCGGATGGTTGTATAACACATTGCCGGACCTGAGCTATAGAAAAGTTGATGGAAGGACATCCGCTTCTATAAGAGGAATGCCTTACAACATCATTAAAATTGTATTTACTTAAACAGGCCAACAATCAAAATATTCATTATACACTGTCTCGATGTCAGACGTGGGAACTTTCTCTCGAAGTTCGGGACGCTCTCGTATTAATCGGGATTCGGAGCTACGGTTTAGTTTATATATCATTCATTATATGGAAAAGTATTAGATGGGTTTTCTTTAAATATTTTCCACTAAAACATTAACTCCAGCGAAAATAAATCGGTTTTCTTTAAATATTTTCCACCCCAGCCAAAACAAAAAAACTCCACTAAACCAAAGAAAAAAAAAAATGACAAGGCAAAGAAATAGAGACTAGGATAAACCAAAGGAAAGAGTGATGATGCAAGAAAATATAATAAATGGCAGTCATTGCTATGCCCATGGATTTAGGGCCGTTAGCTTGGCTTCCTTCGTCTGTTTCCTAAAAACACGAGCCAACGAAGTAATAGGGTTGGGCTGCCAATATCCACCCTCTAATTTAGTAGGTTGGATATTGTTCATGTAATAACCAGTTTGTTGGGCAGTATTGAATGCTGTTGTAGGTGGTATATATATTGTTGGATTATTGTTTATTTAGGTGAGCTATAACCAGCATGCTGAGCAATATTTAATGTTGAAGTTTATCCTTTTTCTATGGTTTTCTTGGCCAATGCAAACAGCCAACTTCTCTCCTTTTATTTTATTCTTTTCTCTTGTACTCCTTGTTAAACATTTAACTTTATTAGTGAAAATAAATGTTGGAGAACACAATATTATATAGAAAAAAAATATTAAACAATCTTTTAAATAAAAAATTCCAACATAAATGATAGAGGGTATAATATTATAGGTAAAAGATTTATTTTTTTTTGTTTAGTTTGTCTGGCTTGAGTCACACCAACCTTTAACATGACTGGATTTTTTGTCCCTGTAGGTTTCAAATTAACATCACGAAGTGCCTTAAGAGCACACTCCGTCACGGACTTCCCTACACCTCGAGGACTAGGTAAAAGAAATATTAAACAACCTTTTAAGTGAAATAAAAATTGTAAACATACTATGGAAAACCTCATAACCATCCATAGTATGGAAATTATTATTTCCACATAAAGAGGAATAGGAATATAAGATAAAACATATAGTATGAAGATTATGAATATAACAAATTAGGATAATGACCTTTAAATTTTGCTAAACTATTTTGCAAAACTCAATTATAGGCATCACCATAGGGTTAGAAGAAATCATGTAATTATTAAAAAACAAGAAAGAGAAATGATGAACTACTCTATGTAAAAATAAGCTATGTGAGAATGATATTGGCAAGAATGTCCTTTGGGATGGATGTGGGGGCAAAGGAGGATTTTGTGACCAAGAAATTGGGGAAGGGTATGTTGAAGGGAATCAAGGGTGGGTACATCGTTGAAAGGGTGGATTCAAGACATGCATGTGAGCTTTTGCAAGAGATGTATTGTCATGATAACCACATGCCATTTCATTAGAATCATAGTGCCAACACTCAGTCCAATGTTCATTTAATCTCCATAGTGCAGTGCCACCAATGCAAAATTTCTACTTAGTATATCCTTGAAGAAAGCATGCCTTTGATGAATAATATTAGTGTAGTCCACTCAAACTTCCATTTGTAGTTTAGAAGAGGAAATGGGAAATTTGAGCAACCAAGCATGCCCATACTTAATAGTAAGCCTAATCACAATATTAATGACGAGAGAAATTGATCCAGATGGATATCGGTGGGCACCCATGTACTCCAATTGGCTCAAAACAGTCTTTTGGCAGTTTACTACTTTTAGCAGTTTTTCAGTTCCTAAACTTATGGGGCCATTTTGAGGGCCTAAATGAAGTTTTTCCATGATCAGGAACCTCAATAATAGTTGAAGGCTTTGATTTAGATCCCCAAATTAATGTCCTCATTGATACCTTTCCAATGAACTATCGTGTGCCGCAAATGGAGATCGTATGCCAAAGTTACACCCCCGATAAGTTGATACACCAAACTACCCAAAATGGGGTCCACAAAACTATTGGCTTTTCATTTTCCGAGGTTAGGGTTTTCGATTTTATTTATGTTAAAAAAGAATTTGGAGCCTCATTGTAACAATCATCTTCTTGTGAATGTGAGTAGTCATCACATCTCTTCCTAGAGATAAGTTGTCACCATTCTAGTGAGTCTTTCACTCTGTAATTGTACAGTTTTGTACATTTCGCTCATTAATAGAAATTGTGTATTACTGTATATATGTTTCTCTTGTTATATATCCGATATATCTCTATTATATTATTGGCTCTCTTGCAATATCTCTATATATTTCTGTTTTATATCTTCACTCTCATTTCGTGCCGAAAATAATTCGGAATAGAAATAAAAATGAAAATATTAATGTGTTGATGGTAGCAATGTGTGTGTCAAAATTAGTGACCCTTTTATAATCACCAAAATGAGCACTTATGCTACCCTCAACCACCATCTAGGCAACATGGCATGGCATATGGTATGGACATATATATCTCACCCATTACAAGTTTAAAATGAATTTCACCACATTTCCAAAGATTATTGTGCCAAACTAATTTCAAGACAACTACCCATGTTAGGCTCCTACCCTAACCTCCCTACTTTGGGTACTTATTAGTTACTTAATCAATGTAGGAATCCATCTTGTTTGAATAAGACCCATTAGATAATTAGTGGGTAGTCACTTAATGTAGAAAGGGTCCTCATAATTAAATAAGGCCCACTAGATAATTGGTACCCATTAATTACGAGACCACCAATAGTTAGGGTTTTTGTTGGTGCAAAAGTGATCAGACCAAGGTTCTCTTCAAGTTACCAACAAAAGGTACCAATGTAGTCTAGTGCGCTGGCATTTTCATCTTCTTAGGAGGGAAGAAGTCTCACCCGAAGCGCAACAGAGATGAATAAGAGAGGGAAGGGTAAGGAGAATACTCGGAAAGATCTCCAAAGTATCAAGATTCATATTATTCATGTGCAAGATAGTTTAAACCAGTTGTAGTTATGAACATTTCCTAGTTGAGAATGGAGAAATACAGTTGTGTCGACATTCACATGAAAGTTATAATCCTTTAAGCATACCAGATATAAAAGATAACATAGCATACATTTAATAGAATAAGAAGGATAAATACACATGATATTTTCAAAATAATTGGGTGTCCCACTGTATTATCATATAACAGGTTTCTTATCAAAATATAAGATCAACTTGAGTCACATATACAATTGGTCATGCCAAAGATAATCAACAAGTGTTTCTGCACAACTGTGAGACAAGGTTATCTCAGTCCCTTTCTCTTTCCAACACTACATTACTACATGAATCTATTACATTATCAATTTGGTTCCTAAGCCAGATCTTAGGACTTAACTAAGCTAACAACAACAAAAATTTGAACTAGACTCAAACTTGGATTTGGCCTTTCCCAACCTGTCTAAGCTTAACCAAACTTAGCAACAACAACAACAATCATAATAAAAACAATAATCCCCCTTTTTACAATAATATTGATCCCATATCTATAATATTATCTAGGCTTGATGGTTGAGAGCCTGAGAGTTCTCTCCTCTTCTTGATTCGGATGCAACCTCTTTCTCCAAAACCAATGTTGCACTGTCCTTCCACCTGTTTTATGTTCTAACTATTTCTTGTTGCGGATTCCCTTTTCTCTGCTTTATGTTTCTTCCTTTGGTCAGTTGTCTGGTTCCAAAATAGCTTTCGCAACTTATGTTCATCAAAACAAAGGGACCAATAGGCTCCGACCACAATCCTTGACTCACCTCGAGTTAAGTCTTTAGCTCTTCCCTAGTCTCTGGGTTGGATTGTTGTTTGTCCTTGCCTTCTCCTTCCAAATTGCTTCCACTTCTAGCTTGGACTTCTTCTTATTTATCTCCTTCAAACGAAGGGCCCAAATCAGGTACCAGTTGTAGGGATTTCTTCCTGAATTCCTGGAAGTTCTTAGCTTTGTCCTACAACTTCCTGGCTAGCACTGAAGCTTCAACAACAAATTGTTGGGTTTCTCTTGTGGCAAACTCTTCTGGCTTGGATCCAACAAGGGAATTCCATTCCGAGTCGGCGATAGTGTCCACTTGATGCATCTGTAGGTAAGCGGCTTAGACGACTGGTCAAAATTCTCAGAGTTCTTTCTTGGCCACTGTTCGAGATTCAAACAATGCATTCATATCATTATCCATTTGTTGAATTTCAACAAACTTTGTTTGTTGTTCCAGCAGATCCAGGGCTTTGGCCGCTTCTTCATTAATGGATATAATCTTCAAGCGCAAGCCCTCTAGTGTTTGGTTGCGCTATGAGATTACTCCCATCCAAGCGTTGATCTCTTTGAATGTTGTGGTGCACTCCACAATATTTTTATGCAGTGTTATTCTGGCATTATTTCTTTCCAGAACAACCTTTTCAAATTGTTCCTTTAGCTTGTAGGGTTGTAATTCAACTTCTAATTTGCTTTCCTGCAATTGCACTTCTAGATTTTTTGTTCGTTATTCCAACTCAGTCCAGGCTACTTGAACCAGTTCAATCTATTATGCTGGCTCATTTGCTACATTGGATTCCAACAGTTGAGGTGTGTCTTTATGAAAGTTGTCCAACCCTCTGTTAGTTTTTCCTTTACTTTCTCTACTTTCTGTTCTTCCTGAATCTTCAAATACTCCTCCTGCTTTCTTCGTGTTTGTGCCAGGAGTCCTTCTTGCTTCCAAAATTTAGCTTCCCTTTCTTCTTGCTAGATTCCCTGCTCTAATTGATCAGTAGAATCTATGATGAGGCCTACTAGTTGCGGCGTTGGAAAATGAGCTAACTCGCCAGATGTCATAGTGGCGTCTAAGGGTAATCTACCTTGAAGCGATAGTCTGCTAGCCATGGAGTGTTCTGAGGGTGTATCCACTTCTTCTTCCCTTGGAGAAGGACCTTGAAATTATTGTGCAAATCTGGTCTTCATAGCCGTTGAAATTAGAGGGAGAACCTCTGTCTTTGCCAAGCAAAGTTGTAGTAGTTCTGCACATTGTTGTGGATTCTAGAGTACAAGCTCTAGTTATTCTTTTAATGATGTTGTGATTTGTCGTGATGGTGTATGTGGTTCTATTTGAACCATTTGTGTTCCTGTCTCTGTTGGTAGAGAAATTTTTGGAGTCTCTCTTCTGATCATTGAAATATCAACACTAACCTTTGAGAGAGGACTCTACGTAACCAGAACTTGCGGTATTGGAGTAAGTGGTGGGACTTTTGGTTGTCGACTCTCTGCCAAGGAAAGAGTGACATAAATCAGTATAAACAAAGCAATTGTCTGGCTCGAGGCTGTAGTAGTCAAGGTAGTTGGTTCTTCCACATTCTTAGATGGCTCGAGGATATCCAGTTGCATTGGTTCAGGCAAAGTGGGTTGGGAGGGAATGGTGGTATCTTGCGGTGGCAATGGGGATTTCTCAGTAATGAGGGTTTTTTATGTGTTGGCTTCTGGATAAGGGTAATATGTGATGTTAATCACAGTATGGGAAGCACGAGTGGCTTCCCTAGTGTGAGGTAAAGTCATGGATATTGGTTGTGGATTGATGAATTTGACAGGGGAAACACCTATTTAGGGTTTCTTTATCGAGACATCTCCTATGAACACAACAAATAGGATCTCCTTGACATCCTTACCTGATAGCACTGTCTGTTCTGGAAGCTTTGGAAATAATGGAAATGTCCTCTTCTTCCACTCAGGGGTTTCTCTTCCTCTTCTTCTTATGAATCCATCGAGATTTTAACCTTCTACTTCTTCTCTATTGTGCTGGAGCTCGGCCCTACTTCTTCTTCCTACCCCTTTTTCTTTATAATCTCTGGTGGCAAGAGGTAATGCATACCTGACTTGCGAGGGTTGGGCTTAATGTTGTTCCATGAAATAACTTCTTTGTCAAAGGATTCTTCATCAAGATAGAAGGATAGCAACCTCGTGTCGAAGTCCTTGGGCTTCACATGCCTCGACCAGAAAAAGGTATAGTGGTGATTTAGCCCAAATGTTATATTCCTTGTGTTTAGATTTAACATCTCCTATGGTATGTGCAACCATTGAGTTGTGTCTATGAGCTGGTTGTACTACTTCAGGAATGCCACATTGTTTAAATCCATGTTCTCTGAGTCCGACCTTGAATGCTAAGGTTCGAACATTTTTGTGAGGCACCCCTTGTCTGCGGGTGCAAAATGTATTCCTGTGGGTGGCCTCCATTTCCACATTGAAAATGCAATGAGCAGGTAGCCATAGGTAAAGGTTCCTCCTTTCTCGTGACATTCCTTGCAAGCAATGAGGAGTTCCTTTAACAAGTAGCTACACCAGTTGAACACTGCTCTGTTTTTGCAAAAGTCCATTACAGAGAGAGCATCTAAAGTGCATTCTCCCTTATAGTATGAGTGCATGAACTTTCTTGTGATAACGTAACATGTTGTCTGGACTGTCTCTAGTAGAATTGGCTCAATCTTGGCTATTTGTCTGCCCCTCTAGGTGTGGAATTTCTCATATAGGCTGACTTCACCCTTATTTTTCTCATGCTTACTTGGGCCTTGGAATCCTTTATATACATCCACATCCTCAAGGGCCAATCCGATGAGTGCTAGATGTCATCTACGTGAATTGGGTATCATTTGTCGAGACATAAGCTCATGTCGTGCACTCAACTGATCAGAAACTTGGTGCACCGTGCAACCTCACTAGTGGTCCTGAAGACCAGTAGATCCCTGAAGTGCATAATGGTGGAATTAAACAAGTTGATGAAGTCCGATTTTGGGACAAACTGCATGCCCCCCACTGAGTCTGCAACCAAGTCCCAGTTGACACTAATATTCATTTGAGGAAATAATGTTGGAGAATAACCCTAACTTACATTAGTTTATACCTAGCTTAGACTCCTAGATATTGGTTAATACATTCATTTACACTTTATTTCACCTAATATGGCCACATAGAGAAGAAGGGCGCCTCATCCCTAGATTTTAGGGAAAACTGCTATTTTTAGATCAAGACTCAACTCTCGGTTCTTGATTTTCTTGATTTTTTCTTGATTTTCTTGATTTATTGATGATTTATTCCAACTCCCCCATGAAAAAAATCATCCATTATTGGGGAATGTGCACCTCATCTTTGAGTGAGAGATTTATTCCTTAATTAATTTTTTTTCCATTACTATTATTAGTAACTACTATTTTGGGTCAGTTAAGTGAGTTGGAACTGCTTCTCTTGTCAATTAAGTGAGATTAAGTGAGCTAATGCACATCACTTGAATATTGTGGACATTAATGAGTGTGTGACATGTATCTTTAGTGGTCTAGGTCAAACTATGTGGTCTCCCTTATCTTATGACACCTATTTTAGCTATTTCTATCTTTTTTTGACTAGAATTTCTATGTTGGAAATTCTATATATTCACCTCCTCTCTTCTCTTTGAGGATGGTTTCTCATGTATATTCATTTTTTATTAATATAATTCTCTGATTTATGGAGCAAAAACTTTCTCTCATCTCTTGAATATCAGCAAATTGTTTGTGTTCAATTTAACTAGAATTCTAGATCTATCGGGGTTTCTGTAGGAATTCTACATGGTATCAAAGCTAGATTGAATCTAGTGGATTGTACATGGTTTTATTTGCAGATATAGATCATCAGGAGGTGCAGAAATAAACAATGGATCATCTCTCTCAGCCCACAAAACTCATTCTAAATCCTTTCAATTACTTCGAATGGAAGACAAAGATCTCTCTGCTCCTCCGAAGCAAAGGGCTTTACAAGGTAACAATGGGAACAGAGAAAGAACCGACTGCTACAACGGAGAAGATAAAGTATTTCAATAAATTAGATGAATCAATTGGGCTGATATGCCTATCAATTTCCATAGATATCCTCTTTCATGTCAGTAGAGCCACTACTCCCGATGTGGTCTGGATCACATTGGAAGGACTATTCGGCAAGCAGGATGCAATGAGAGTGCATCAACTAGAGAATGAACTCATATCCCTAAGTCCAATTCATTTCAGCAACCTGCAAGAATTATTCACCAAGTTCAAATCCCTCCTCGTTGAACTTAATGCATGTGGAGTCACGAAAGAGAAAGAACAACTCATCCTTTCAATTCTCTCGAAATTAGGCCCTGAATATTCTGTATTTGTGTCATCTTTTCAAGCATCTAAATTGACTCAGGAAAAATGGAAAATGCCTCCATTGAATGATTTCATTACAACATTGACTTAAGAGCAATCTAAGTTATTCCAAATGGGTGCCATCAAGCATTTCAAGAACCAAGCACTTGTGGCTACTAATGCTCCAAAGAGCAGTGGAAAAGGCAAGAAAAAAGGAATGGGTAAATTTCCTGAATTGAAAAACAAGAGATCCGCACAATCTTCAGATAAATCTTCTGAGCCTAAGGGTAAGAAGAAGAAGGAAATAACACTTTGCAGCTACTGTTCCAAAGGTTTTCATCCCGAAGAAAATTGCATGAGGAAGACTATCAATGAGATGGCTAAGCAATTGCAACAACACAATCTCACAGTGCCCGAAAATGCAAAGAAGAAAGATGATAATAGAACAGGAGGGAGAGCACGAGATGGTCATGCTTTAATGGCTGTCACATACACTCCATCATCTTGGATCCTTGATTCAGGTGCATCGAACCCTATGGCTGCATCAAAAGATGAATTTTCCTCCATCGAAGAAAGCAGTAGATCCCCAATTTACTTGGGAGATGCCACACCCGCAAAGGTGTGCGGAGAAGGAATTGTTGATCTTGAAGGGGGATGCTTCACAAATGTGCTTCATGTTCCCTCACTGTCCACAAATATTCTCTCAATATATCAGATCACTCATTCCAGAT
>ML813618.1:103255-128511 GCA_009831015.1 Picea engelmannii | reverse complement strand
TTATTTTTTATAATGTAGCAATAGAACAAGTGATATACAACGATAACATACATCAATGTTACACATCCAAATCTCATCTACATCCTACACTGCAAGTTTCATTGTACAACATTATTGCTACTAACAATAATTATAACACAAAAACTAATCAATGATATCTACCCATCCAACCTATTTGCAGGTTAGGACCTCCAAGACACATAATCAACACTCAAGTCCAATATTCATCCGATTGATTTTGACCATTTAAGGTCTCACGACTGACAATTGTTTTGAGGAACATGGAGATATCTACTCTCTTAACCCCCTTTAAGGTACATAACTTAATCATGACACAATTAATTTAAATCTATGACTCATTAAACTATTACATAGTCATCAATTCATCAATCAAATTCATACCATAAGAGTTACTCAATGTCTAAACTCGTGTCATTGCAAAAACATTGTTATTAACCCATTCATATCATTGTTATAACCGATTATAAGTTTAGCAATTAACAAGATATTTTTGGAGATCATTATCCAACAAAATAATCATAACAATATACATATCAACTTCAATAAAAAATCAATTCTCTTTCAACTTATATTCTCACCTGAATAATTAACGACTACATCTTTTATTCCAATTAATTCAATAACAATTTAATTAATATATATACATATACTCATGTAGTATCCATAACTTTAATAATGAGTAGCGTATAATGGTCACACAACTACCATTAAAGGTAAGACGCACATCATAATTATACATTCTATTCTAATTTTAAATAAAGAATGATGACTACCAACTAGGTCTCTAATTTCAAATCCCTCTATTCTTTTAGATCTTTTATTTAAAATAGCAATTATAAGATATTAATTCATTAGCAATAACTATGTAATTATTTTTCACATATTATTACATTGTGGGAAGGGAGGTCGCTTCAATTAGATTTGTAATATTAAGGTAATGACAATTTTCATTTCCCTTATTTTATCTAAGCTATAATAATTATAATAACATTCGTTCAAGCATTTAACTAAAACCGGTATTAACACTAGGACATGCCTAACATATTGATAGGTGATATTATTATTTAAATTTTAATTTCTAAGAATTGGCTTCTTAGAATAGACCCATTTGACAACCTAAGCTATATGTATTTCTTAACATTACTATGTAATAACGATATGGTGGGTATAACAATCACGTTTATTTCCTATCTATGATATGGATGTTTTATCATTTTAAAACAAAGGAATGATATCCATTCACCAGAAACTTTACATCCATGCTTACTCATAATACTCGCAAGAAGAAGATTATTCAAGTTTAATGCACGCGCAGAGGTCTTCAAGGTCCTGTCCAAGTGGTGCTTGTTACTTCCACTCGTTGGAGGTTTAAGATAATTGAATCGACGGGTAACTATGAGTTACACGTTCACTGGTTCGGGGTTATTATTAGTTACGACATTGGTTATTATTAGTTACCACAAAATTTTAACTATAGTGTACAACGGGAGACATTTATACCATTGGGTCTGTAGCGCATGAAATATCAAGGGCACTTAACCCTTCAGGATTTTAGAGCCCTCTACTACTATGAATTAAGAGAACCCCGACAAATTTCTCAGAAATCCAACTCTCCACAAGAAACATACAATGACTGCACCTTTTTTAAATTTGATTACCCATCGTTTTACAGAGACAATACCATTTCGAACATATAACTACAATTTAAACTCTAGCACCCATAAAAATTCTCAATCTAAATGTAATTAATACCACAAAAAGTTTACGAATTAAACATCCAGGATGCGACTATAAATATGACAATCGTAAATGGATTAAAATCAATAATGACAGAGTCTTAAAGCGACTAATCATATCAAGACGTCGGTCAATTAGTTTTTCTATGAACATATAAAAATACAATTCCACCTTCTATGTTTGTAAAATCTTACGATGCATTAAACTACCAATTAGCATGCATCGAACTCGACAGCTGCCCCGAAAGTGATGTTTGGCAGGCAACTAAAAACAATGATTCTGGCAATCAAATCTTCGTAATAATTAATCAATTGCAGAGCGAATCCATAGTCTGGATTTGTGAAGGTTTAAACCACCAAACAACTCTAAACTCAGGATTTTCTACCCGTCTTAAGGTAAACCATGAAATCTTAGATATGAGTTTGCAATTAAAATTTAAAAGGAAACCAATGGAAGTCCACAATTCATATTGTAGTTAATTTACACAAAGAAAATTAAATTCCAGAGCTGCTCTCCATTCACAACGACTTGACGATAGTCTAAAATCAAGACATTTAAATCTACTGCGACCACAAAATTTCAACTTACGGATTCAAAAAGAATACAATGGTCCACCAATCAACTTTTCAATAAGAATTTTGTAAAAAGCCAACGATAATAAAAAACCGGGTTCACGATATTATTACAATGTCCATACCCATTTGAATTTGCCGGAATGGAAACAATAATACACGATCCAATGAATTATACATTCAAATCGTAATTTGATAGACAATGAACCCGCCAATTTAGATTAAAAAAAAAAACTTATGATACGACGACCATGATGGAATAAACTCATGGATTATAAATTTTTGTAGCGACTCAATAAGAACTAACTCCAGAATATGCAATTAGTTGTTGCATTCAAGAAAATTCTAATATCCAAATACAACACAATTAAGCGGTTACAATTAAATTTCTAATATACAAACTTTCTTTTGTTGCAATTACAATTTTCAGAAATAAAAATACCGGAACCGAATGAAGATGGTGGGTTAAGGATGTCCTCCAACGTCTTGCGCTCCTCCTCTTCTCCCGCTTTCTAATAACAGAGGCTTCACCAGTACCTCTCATTCAATGATAGGGGTACTCTTGTTCCCCCTTATCCCCCGAGCCGCAAAGAGGCCACACACAATGTCCATACTCATTTGAATTTTCTGGAATGGAAACGATATTACACGATCCAATGAATTATACATTCAAATCATAAATTGACACACAATGAACCCACCAATTTAGATTAAAAAAAAAAAAAAAAACTTATGATACGACGACCATGATGGAATAAACTCATGGATTATAAATTTTTGCAGCGACTCAATAAAAACTAACTCCAGAATATGCAATTAGTTGTAGCCTTCAAGAAAATTCTAATATCCAAATACAACACAATTAAGCGGTTACAATTAAATTTCTAATAAGAAAAATTTCTTTTGTTGCAATTACAATTTTCAGAAATAAAAATACCGGAACTGAATGAAGATGGTGGGTTGAGGATGTCCTCCAACGTCTTGCGCTCCTCCTCTTCTCCCGCTTTCTAGTCACAGAGATTTCACCAGTACCTCCCATCCAATGATAGGGGTACTCTTGTTCCCCTTATCCTCGAGCCGTAAAGAGGCCACACACAAGAAACTAACAAACAATAGCTCCAAAGCTTGCCTCGCAAGGAAGAAATTCCACTCTTTCTTCAAACTTGGTATCCCAACTCTCTCAAGTAAAACACAGTCTACAAAATTTTGGCAACATGACATTACCAAGAATAAGTGAGGTCCATTTCCCTTATACCACATTTGTTTTATAGAAAAATCCTTAATGACACATGTGCTCATGCACAATTAATTATAATTTTATTTAATTTAATTAGTAGTATTCGCCCACACACTTGTCACCCTCTCCCAAAGTTGCACAAGTAATTACCATTTTTTATTTCTTTAAAAATTCAATTTCCCTTACATTCCCTAGTGTGTTCCTATTTTCGCTCTTAGTTGTCCCTTTGTTCCCCAAATTCTCATTTAATGAGTGTCCCCTAACTAGATCTTAGTTAGAGTTAGATTATGAGTCTTCTACTAGTTAGACTTAGTGGTAGCTTGTCTCAAGATACATATTCTATGTGTACACCCATTCTCTCATGTTTTATTTCTTTTTATTTTAAAATCCATTTTATTAATTTCATGCATACATGTGCAATTTATCCATTCTTTTAAATTTTTATTTAACTTCTTCTTAAAGTTTGATTTTATTTTAAATACTTTTAATTTATTTAATATTTTAACTAGTCCCTTAATTAAACTTAGAATTGAACTTAGTCTAGAATTGATTTTTGTTAGGCTTTATAATTAATAATGTATTGTTTAATTAATTATTTTGTTCTAACAAGGTCTAATCACTTCAATGTTTTCTAGGCCACCTAGATTTATTGACTCAAGTTTTGAAATACGCGACGTGCCCATCGAGATGCACCTCCGTGCTCCAAGGTTGCCACTCGCCTTAGATTTGTTTTGGAAGTTTGTCTGACCCTTGGAGTCAACACTCCACTTGTTCGACCTTGTGAGAGACTAAGGGATTCTAAGGAATAATGACTATGCCTTATTGTACGTCCCTTAGAAATATTCGTGAGCGACTGACTCAGTCTGCCCTCACGACATCGTGGAACTCTCGAACTAGGTAATCGTTAACCTACCGTTCAGGAAACAGTGAGAGTGCTAGTACGCCATGACATAGACGCTGCCACACCTCTCTCTCAAACGTCTAGCTTCTGTGCATGGCCCCTTTACTCCTTATGTGAGTCGGATTAGCAAGAATCGTCAAGCCTGTATCCACTGACAAAAATAGTGTCAATAATCCATATACATAAATCATACTGTAATCAATCATATATCACATGTGCGTAAAATGAAATACTCAATAAAAATACAATCCACTTCTTGACTCAATCCAGAGTCCAAGGAAGTCCATCGATGCCATCAACATCCATAACCTGACATGTGTCCTATACACTTAGAACAACTCGTCAATAGTATCTACCAATATATTATATATCAAAATAACAATAAGTCACAACACATCATGATCACCATATATAACCCATAATCAAAGCGAAATCATAATATACCATAACTGGATCATTTGCACGCAAGTGTCATTAAAGAATATGTCAATAAAAGTGGGCTCAGTAGAGCGGGATGTTACATAGAAATTTTGTTAATATGTGCTTAATGATATTATGTTTACTACCATATTCAATCAACATTATTACATTCTATTTCTTGATATAGCTCCGTACCTTGAGAGTTTGTGGAGCTCTAATGCATGCAAAAGTATGACAAGATATGGTGGGAATAATCATTGTTGGTTTTAGACCTTGAGAATGTTTTAGATATTATTCTTCTTTCTCTTCACAATCTATGTAAAATGGATTTTTTCTCACCATACTTATACACCTTATTGTAATTTTTATTACAATTGAAACATAGACCCCTTGCTCTTCTTTCATCCATTTGTTGAGGTGTCAACCCTGCAGGTTGATTGAGGTTAGTATAGACAATATTGTGATAGATATAGGTGTTAATGATGTAGTATACCTGGAACAGTTAATAAAACAAACAAATATACTGTGCAAGTAATAGGAACATGAAATATAGAGCATAAATATAATATT
The DNA here is from genome assembly GCA_009831015.1 of Picea engelmannii. Lineage (NCBI taxonomy): Eukaryota > Viridiplantae > Streptophyta > Pinopsida > Pinales > Pinaceae > Picea > Picea engelmannii. The sequence goes on along the minus strand of ML813618.1, from coordinate 123,053 downwards.
GTTACCACATAAAGCTTAGTTCACTTGCCTCTTCGAGGGGGCAACCTCCAAATGAGCAAAGCTCTCTTAAAATAATCCTAAACAACTTACAATGGAGAGATGCATTCTTTAATTATAGTTCACAACCAAAAATACCATGGGACAATACCAAGGGCCAATACAACGTGCCAATACCATGGGTTATCCATAACTAATTTATAACATTCCACTAACCAACCTCCTAACTACTTGTGGTCCCGATAATAGTGAGGGTTGACCACTTATTACAATGACAAATAACTAATGACTAACTACGAGGGGTTAGGGATGGATCCTAATATGCCCCCCCTTCAAAAGAAATCGTGTCCTCAAGTCTAAAGATACAGAAACTGTTGCAGGATGGTATCTGGTTCCCACGTTGCATCCTCTGGAGATGTGTCCTTCCATTTGATCAACACTTATTTGATAGTGCGGCACCATAGGTGACGCTCTCGCATGTTGAGGTCATATTTGGGCTGTAACCCAATGGAGACTTCTTCATCTAGTTTAGGTAGGATGGTTTGAATCCAACAATTATGACCCACCACTTTCTTCAAATAGGAAACATGGAACATTAGATGTATTTTGGAGGCAGCTAGAAGTGCAAGTTCGTAGGAAATTGGACCAATGCCTTTGAGAATTTGATAGGGGCCATAAAATTTGGGTGCTAATTTGTGATGGCTTGATCTTTGAGCAATGTTTGCTTGTAAGGTTGGAGTCGGAGAAACACCCAATCCCTCTTGGAAAACCCTTTTGGAGCGTTGCTGGTCAACTTGTTGTTCCATATGAATTTGGGCCAAGTGGAGGTTTTCCTTTAGAGCCGCGAGAGTAATTTCCCTACCTTGCAACAACTTATCAATAGACCTTTTATGTGTCTAGAAGATAGGAAGTTATTGTAGGGGGTTGTGGGCCATACATCGTTCCATATGGTGTCATTTCCGTGGTTGTATGATAAGAAGTGTTGTACCACCATTCTTCTAGTGGTAACCATTGCACCCATTGATGTTGTTTGTCTGAAACAAAACAACGTAGATAATTTTCCAAACACTTATTGACCACTTCTATTTGGCCATCTGTCTGTGGGTGGTATGTTTTGCTCATGTTCAATTGTGTGCCTTGTAATTTGAACAATTCATGTCAAAAGGTGTTGGTGAATGTCGCGTCATGGTCGGATACAATGGATGTGGACATGCTATGCAACTTGAAAATTTGATCAATGAAAACTTGTGCAACTAGAGCTGTCGTAAAAGGGTGTGGTAAGGCACAAAAATGTGCATAATTGGAGAGGAGGTCGACCACTACCATTATGGCTGACTTGTTACCTGCTTTGGGAAGGCCCACTATAAAGTCCATGGAGATGTCAGTCCAAACATAAATTGGAATGGGTAATGGTTGGAGAGCTCCGGGTGTCTTGACAGTTTCCCCTTTATGGTATTGAAAAATATCACATTCGGTGACAAAGGTGAGGATATCCTTCTTCATACCTTCCCCAAAAAAAGAGCGGCGAGCATGAGCATAGGTATTTTGGAAGCCTGACTGGCCTACAAGAGAAGAAGAATGAAACTCATTTAAGATCCTTGGATTGAGTGTTGAATCCGGATACAAAACCAAGCGATCCTTATATTTGAGTACATTGGCTTGCCAAGTATAGTTGGTGTGAGGACTAATATCAGTTTGAAGCCGCTGAATTATCTGGGAGATAGTAGGATGGGAGAGCCATTCATGTTGAACTTCATCAATCCAATGAGGGATTGGTAAGTATATAGAAAATATGGAACCTTCATCTTCATATTTTATGGACAACACATCTACCACAACATTATCTTTTCCTTTCTTATAGATGATCTGATAATCATAGCCCAACATTTTGGTTAGCCAATTATTTTGTTCTGGGGATGACAACCTCTACTCAAGGAAATACTTGAGACTATGGTGATCGGTTTGATCTGAAAAAGACACCCAAATAGATACAGTCGCCAAGTTTTCACAACATGGATAATGGACATCATTTCCTTTTCATATGTATATTTTCCCAAATTGCGACCACTCAAAGCTTGGCTAGTGAAAGAAAGAGGTCGACTGTCTTGGGTGAGAACTGCACCAATGCCAGTGCATGAGGCATCCAACTCGACAACAAAAGTTTTGTTAAATTCGGGGACTGCTAATACAGGGGTAATACACATTTCATGCTTCAAATCTAGGAAGTCCTGCTCTACTGCAGTGGTCCACTAAAATGCATTCTTCTTAAGAAGGTTCGTCAATGGACGAGAATTTTTTCCATAATGGTGGAAAATTTTCTTGTAATATCTAGTGAGGCCAAGGAAAACTCAAAATCTTTGCAAGGTCTTAGGACGTGGCCAATATTGCATTGCTTGAATCTTGTTGGGGTCCACGCATACTCAATCACGACTGGCAATGTGTCCCAAGTATTCGACCTCACTTGCCCCAAAGGAACACTTGGAATTTTTGACAAACAATTGATGGTATCGTAACAATTGGAGTAATTTGTCCACATGTTGAAGATGGGAATCCCAAGTGTGGATGTAAATAAGAATGTCATCAAAGAAAAAAAGAACAAAATTTCGAAGGTATGGCTTCAAGAGTTTATTCATGAGACTTTGGAAGGTAGAGGGAGCATTGCAAAGCCCAAAAGGCATTACCAAGAACTCATAATGGCCTTCATGAGTTATGAAAGAGTCTTCAGAATATCTGCTTCCTTCATTTGAATTTGGTGATAACTGGAGCGAAGATCTAATTGGGTGAAAAAACAAGCACCCTAGAGCTCATCCAACAAATCATCAATTAAAGGAATGGAAAATTTATCCTTAATGGTCAATTTATTAAGGGCGTGAAAATATGGACACATGGGCCAAGAACCTTCTTTCTTTAGGACCATTACAACCGGGGATGAGTATGGGCTCGTACTTGGGCGAATTACCTCGACTTCCAATAATTCCTGCACTATTTTTTTTGTTTCATTTTTTTGAGAAAAGGGGTACCTATAGGGGTGTACATTGGGGGTTGACTATTAGGAAGGAGAGGGATGTTGTGATCATGCTCACCTCGACATGGGGGTAATTCTGTGGGTATCTCAAAAACCTAATGGTGCTTGTCCAGGACGAGTTGCAGGTTGGGATGGATTTTTGAGGATGATGGCTCTTATACCTGGATGGAATTAAATTGGTAAATAACCACATGATGACCTTTCTTCAAGAGTTTCTCCATTTTGTGAGAGATGATAATTTATGGGGACCTAGCATGCAAGCCACATAAAGTATAGGTGTGAGCCTCTTGAGTAAATTGTATATATAATTCCTCATAATCCATGGTAATTGGTCCCAAAGTGCGTAGCCATTCAACACCCAAAACAATATCACAACCACCCATGGAAATGGAAAACATGTGAGTCTTTAGGGTATAATCACCCATTTGTAGTTTGACATTCTCATAGTGACCCCCACATTTCATTGTACCACCATTAGCTATGAGAATTTGAAAATTCAAAATTGGTCAAATAAAACAATTGGCATCCTTAGTGACCCAACAATGAATAAAATTGTGGGTGTTGCCACTATCAATCAACACTACTACCGACTGATGTTTGATGTAGCATTTGATCTTTAATGTCCGTGGAGCATAAATACTAGCAAGGGCATGGAGAGATATGATAGGTTCTCCCAGTTCCACAGGAGGTGCAATGGTTTACGAGAGGGGCAGAGTGGGCTCAGTATCCTCTGGATCGGGGGCCTTATCTGACATTCAGTCATCTGATCCATAAATATGGAAGAACTCTTGTTCACGACATCTATGTCCTGGCACATATTTTTCATCAAATTAATAACAAAGCCTTTGTTTCCTACGTTCTTCCATTTCTATTGGAGACACTTTTTGAACCTTCAAGGTTTGAGTGGGAGCAATGTTAGCCCATGGATAAGGACAATCGAGGAATGAAGGATGAAATGGTTTGGACTGAAGAATGGTCTCAACTTCTAATGCTAATTTTCTATCCCGCAACCAAGTAATAGGATGATGCATGGAAACATGAGCACATATCGCCTCCTTTAAGACACTTACGAAAAATTCAAGACATAATTCATCAAATAAGCCCTCAGTTCTGATAAACAACTATTCAAATGCTACAATGAAATAGATGACTGACATTGTTTGTTTCAGCTTGGTGAGGCACCCCAAATAATGAGATTCCCGATCAAAACATGCACAAGCAACTTTGGTGAACATGTTCTAATTGGGATGGCCTGGATATCATTTCTTATGCCACTTCCACCATTACCAGTGTTGTTGATCTAAGTACCGAATGTCTACATGGAGTTTGGTCTCATCAATCTTAATATTATGGAAGGAGAAGTAGTGTTCTAGTTGGGAGACCACCCATCTGGGTCAAATCCATCAAATATATGCATCTCCACTTCTGGTAGCTTATTCCAAGAGTTGTGAGAACCCCAAGGAGAGTGGGAATGATGAGTATTCTCATAATGAGGAGAATGAGGGGCTTCAAAGTGGTTCTCTATTTTCTTACCCTTGTCAAGCAATCCAAGATGTTGGGTAATGGCGTTCAAGTTGGTCTTGATGTCATCTATGTTTGAAAAGTGCTTCTCGAGTTGGCTAAGGTCCCCCAGGGTCTGTTTGATCTTAGAGACATCGTGATGTAGTTTTTTTACCTTATTGTCCCATTCTTCAGCAGTCTGAGAGTGGGTGGATGTAGTGCTCATTGTGAAAACTTAAGGAGAGTGCTACCACAATTATCAGCATAAGATAAGAAGTGTGATGGACTAAGTTGAAAATAAGGGAGTCGGAAAGGAGATCGGGTCCAAAAAAAAATCTTAAAATTGATAGGGATCACTGCGACCAGGGAAGAAAAAGGAAGCCAATGGGATAGGTTGTAAACAAGGGGTAAGAGGGTCAAGTTCACAAAAAGGCTTAAAAATGATAGGTATCACTGCAATCAGGGACAAAATAGAAAGCCAATGGGATAGGTCTCAAATAAGGGTGTTTTCAATCTCATACTTTTTTCTCCTGCGGAGTTATACTCCGAGCTGAATAATTTTGCAGTGTCAAAATATCCAAATTCTCAACAGGAAGAAAGATGTAGGAATTTCACAACGAGAATGCAAAAGGCTAGGTTGCGCGACAATGGATCTTGTTTGTGCTCTTTCAACATTGTTCTTTTTTTGTTCTGTGTCTTTCCCAAGGGTTACAATTTGTTTCAGGGTATCTACAGACAAGGGTTTTCCCTATGCTATAACACTTTGATATACATGAGGGGTCAACAGTAGTACTCGACCCAATATCTCAGGGCACCAACTAAGGAGGCTCGACAGTACCCTTAGTCATACTACCCGATTACCCAGGTACTAGAGAGTACTTCTCGATTGTTGTTCTCAGTGACACTATAGCAGTCAGGCGACCTATCGATTAAGCTAGGCGGGTTCCAGGATGCCTAGGGCCAGTCCGTGCAGAGGTGTTGTCTGATGCGCCACCACTCAAAGGGTTACCAATAGGGGTTACAAGGGTGGCTAACAAGTGTGTGCTTGAAAACCACTTATATTTCTTGCGTTTATGCTTCCCCAACCACATATTTTTGCGCTAAATGCCAACTATATGTGGTTTATCAACGTTGGAACACGTCGCTACCCTAGAAAAAAGATTTTCCCACACTTCCTGCCCAGGAAAGTGCTTTGATACCACTTGTATTATACTTGGAACAATTAACAAAACAAACAAATATACTACACAAGTAACATGAACATCAAATATAGAGAAGAAATATAATATTGATACCACATAAAGCTTAGTTCACTTGCCTCTTTGAGGGGGCAACATCCAAATGAGCAGAGCTCTCTTACAATAATTCTCAACAACTTACAATGGAGGGATGCATTCTTTAAATACAATTCACAACCAAAAATACCATGGGCCAATACCAAGGGCCAATACCATGTGTTATCCATAACTAATTTATAACATTCCACTAGCCAACCTCCTAACTACTTGTGGTCCTGATAATAATGAGGGTTGACCACTTATTACAATTACAACTAACTAATGACTAACTACAAGGGGTTAGGGACAGATCCTAACAAATGATGACCCTTCTAGTAGCCATATATTTACCTTCAACTCTCTTTGCCACATTGAAATCCTTATCCAAGGATTTAGGCTGAAAGAGACATCCCATGTGGAGTGTTCCCACTTAATACACCCATAAACAGATCCATCAATTTATCCTCTAGAATATCCTTCTCATTAAGACTCAACTTCTAAAATGGTTGAATGGACTTGTAAATGAACCTTTTTCCCCGAGGTTTATCAATTAACTAAAAAATGGTATCGCTCAAACTATACCATAATATGCTACTAGTTCTTTAGTAAAGATGAACTAAGAGACAATGGTGTCCTTTTGCAACCACAAAGCCATCTGTGTCACAAAAAATGATCAAGTTTTAATATAAATATGTGATCATTATCTTTTGTAAAGTTTGCGCTTTGTGTAAATCGAAATGGATAGAGATAGATGAAGGAGGCTTAGGCTTGTGTGTGGGGGGAAGCCTTCATAGTAGAAGGATTTATAGAAAATTGCATCGATGAAACTAAGGGTTGAGACTTATGCTTAAAAGAGTATGGAGTCGAATCATGCCCATGAAATTGCACAAGATTGCCATCATTCTATCCAACCAAGGACATATTGGGAGAAGGTTATAATCAACCTCAACATCTAGGACAAAGAACTAAGTCAAAACAATTTTGAATACAAGTGTTGATACCAAGTCCACTGCCCCGACAAGCTTGGTTTCATATTTTTTGAATACTTGGATTTGTTGAATCCCTTATGACACTTATGATGGCAATTTTGAATTGTCTCCATAAGTAATTTTGGAAGTTGTTTTTTAGAAGTCGTCATAAAAAAAACCTTTTAGCAATAGTTCAAAACCATTGTGAAAATTACCTTTAACAGAGACTTCTAGAAAATCATTGCCAAAAGTCACCCTTTAAATACAATTATAATTACATTTAAAAGCACTCTGATGAATACGGTTATAACCAAAGTTAAAAGCACTCCAATGAATTTTTTTTAAGGATGATTATTGACCACTATGAAAAACACTTTTGGCAAGGTTTCATAAACCATTGCTAAAATATTTGTTTTGTTAACTACAATATTTTTAGGGGAAACTTTTTTAGTGATAGATATGCATAACAACACCCATAATGCTAATTTTAGTGACTATATAAAGATTTATAATATTGGCTATATAATCATATATGGTTAACTATATGGCTTTTAAAAGGGATTATATTGTTGACTAAGCTCTTTTGAATCTAACATTTTTGAAGTTGGAAAACATTAAAACATAATGTCTAAAACATAATGTCTAAATGTTTGAATATATGCATTTTTAACTCCATACAAAGTTGTGAAACCACAAAAATACACAAGACATGTGATGTATCTACTTGAGCATTGCATAAAGTCTTTTATCACTTTTATTCAAAACATGTTATCTGTTTGTATTCATTTTTTAATTAATAATTATTCACCTTATAAAATCATATCAAGCTTTTAATGAGTGATCGATATATAAGTCATTCCATCGACACTCGCTTAATGTTATATCGAAATACTTTCTACCAATAAAAGTATTTCGATGTTTGTATTGCCTTTTAAAATTCATTTGCATCTCTTACCTGCCATACATCTCTTCATATCGTAGATGACATGGAGAATGTATAAGATGTATTGGATGCACTCACTAATGTTCTAGTATTGAGTGGAACAAAAACATGGAACACTATTTGAGATCAAATAATTTGGCGTGACTCTTGAAGACGACTTGAGATTACACATAGGTTGGCATTCTTTCGTTTGATTCATGAAAAATATGAAATGAGAGTGATACTTGAACTTGATATTCTCAATCTTTTTTCTAGGAAAGAAAGCAACATAGAACATTAGTTTTTGAATTCAGGTCCTAACCATTATTCATTATTATTAGTTTCCATCAAAGATTCAAAGGGATTATAATAATCGATCCATTGTTGACTTCATAATAGTTTTCTCTTTGACTATATATGTTTCCATATCTTTAATGTTCGACATAGAAAACTCAAAAAAAAATAAAAATTATATAATAATAAAAACTCTTTTTTTTTTTTTTTATATATAATAAAAAAAACTTATTCTTTGTAATTTGATTGGAGAATAGATATGAATTCTTATTACAGGCTTCACTATCCCTAATGTTTTATTTTTCCTTTCTTCCCAATGTTTTATTATTATAACCTAAGTTTGCTTGACACAATGCAATTTTTCAATGTGAGATAACGTAAGTTTTCATCTAATGCAATTCAATTTAAATTTATTGAAAGGTGGTATTTAAATAGACTATAATAGCACACTTTGAAAAATGATCAGTTCCTTAAATAGATTGTTGGTTCCTTAAATAAACTGACAATACCGCCTATCACTCTAGTATTCACCGCCTAGTTTCTTAAATAGATTGTTAGTGCCTAAACTGACAACTGACAATCACTACCGCTTATCATTCTATTATTCACCGCCTTCTGTAGATGCACAATCTCCATGTTTTCTTTCTTATATACTTTGATATTCACCGCCTTCCATAATTACTTTTTTATTCAACGCTTTCCATATATTTTGTCTGCTTCCAATATACATTTGCTTGCATAATAGAGGTTGATTGCTTTGCTTTTCTCCTGAACATATCGTTCATTTCTCACGTCTTCTCTATTTGATGAGCTCAACAGATGAAAAAGAAGAAAACACTCTAAGATTTCACTCATTCCTTGTTGATGGCTTGTTGTGGAGATAATCAATGAATGTATCTTCAACCCTACAAACAATTACACAGGGATAAAAAGACAGGTAAATATTATTCTAAATTAAGCTTCACCATTTCAATTTTTTCTGTTATTTACATCCATTGATATGTAAATTATATACTGTTGTACAAGTTTAGGAGAAATAATAAATGTATAACATATTCAACCATGGGATTTGTTGAGATAATACAATGGATGGTTACATCTGCCATTTTAGTTTTTTTCCAAATTAGACGAGCTCTTAGAGGCTGCCCTACTATTGTACAATGAAGGAATCGATATTTCTTCCACTCAATCCAATGGATGGACAGAAGAAAAGGTTTTTGGTGTTCATTTCAGTAAGGATCAAAGTAGCGATGTAAGGAGGACCAACATTTCCGTAAGAAGGAAAAACAAAGGATTCTCCTAGAGCAGGAGTTGCTCCATTGGTAGTTTCGGGAACTGATGCCATTAAAATAAATATCCAACCTAGATTTTGCTAGGGAGAACAAACAACACACACTAAAAATCTAGTAAGCAAGCAAACAAACAAAACCTTCTGAAAATGAGCACACTAGTTGGTGATGAAATCCAATGTCGCAGAAACAAAGTAAGAAGGGGCTGAGATAGAGTGGGTGGAAAAGTTACGTTAACGACCTTCTTAATGGACTTACACCTTGCTGCAAGCTCCCACACATAATCGTGGGTATACTCTCCAAGGAGCCCGAGTGAGTTTGGCCAACGTCAATTTTAGGTACTGTGAAGACTTGCCCCTCCACAATCACCTTGTGTAAATACCCTAAAGAGATAGGCCACTAAAGTTACCAACTACAACAATGATGCCTGGGGAAACAATTGGCAGTCCGATCCACGCACAAGGGCAGGGTATCTAGCCTGAAATCAACTTGAAAGGCTTCCACTCATCATTGTTGGTATACCTTCAAGAAACCCCCATAATACGCGCAATCTCTACACCAATACCAACAAAGCAGGGTGAGTAACTCTGCCAGTCTTAATGCGACCTCGTGATTGACCCTTGTGTGAGAAGGGCTTCCTAGGACAAAATGCAACAATTGGATTTCACCGCTCCCTAACACAAGATCCTATGTTTGTTTGCAACTTTGGAAAGTTATTTTTCACACCTATTCCAAAGCCCTACAACTAATCTAATGTAGGTTTGCTACCATAAAATGTAAAAATGTCTAATCAATTTTTAGTTTAGCGCTTGTTTTTTAAAGCTGTTGTTACTCAAAAGGAAAATGGCGTGGACAATATGGTGTTTTAACCGACTCAGAAGTTATGCAAAGAGATGAAGATGCAGTCTTTTCATTTCTATGAAAGATATGCTATGAGAAGGAGAAAACATTCATCATTATAGATGCACAATGTCCCAAAATATCAAAAAACATGCAATTCCGCTACTTCAAATGCAAGCTAGTTTCACGACCCAAAGGCAAGAATGCATTCAAAACAATGAGAACTAAAAGAAAACAAGTAGAATATTTTTCTAACAAGAACTCAGTCAAGGATCCTAAAACCAACAAGAATACAAGGAGTACAATGAAATGTAGAGAAGAATCTAAGAAACGATAGGGAGAAAGAGAAAACACTCAAAACTGTCTCAACAAAAACGCAGCTAGAAAAATAAATTTTACGTTTCTAAAAGAGGCTTCAAGATATAATCAAGAAAAAAGAGAGTGACAAGCATAAAAAACCATCAAGAAACAATCCAAACCACTCCACAAACCAACCACAAAAATTGGGTAAAAAAATCCACAAAACAGGTTGAAAAAATGTGAGTAAAAGAAGGCAATTTCACTCAAAAAAGACATTAGTGCTCCCGTAGAAGGGTGCACAGAGTGTTGCAACGCCCCCTAAAACACTGTAGGGGAGCACTGGCGCTCTAGTATGGCCTACAAGGGGGCGTTGATGCTCCCAGAAACTCATTAAAATGCCCAAAAATGCACAAAAAACTCATCCATAATGCTTGAAAATTGGAGAATTTTCTAGCGAAGGTGGGAGAAGGTTGTTGGATGATGAACAACCAGGAATTGCTTGGGAGAAAAACCTCAAATATCAAATGGAATGGTGCAAAAGATCTATGAATATCCTTACAAAAAGTTTTCACTCAATCAGATAAATGAGAAGAAAACGACAAATTGACTCTACATCGTCAAAGACAAAGAGTTATTCAAAGTAAGGAAGAAAAAGATGTCACAAACCCAAAAAAAACATCATGAATTCTCAGAGATCAAGGTGTTTGATACCCAAACAAGGATACACTAAGGTGATGAGAACACTAAACTCCTACAATATCTTAAACATAAAGATGGAAATGCTCTGGTGTAAGGGGCACCAGAGCATTCCAATGCTCTGTGAAGGCTTGGCATGGAGCGCTAGCTCTCTGATAGCAAGGGAAGGGGAGCGCTAGGCTTCAAAAAGTTCAGAAAAATACCCAAAAATCCAAAAATTCAAGCAAGTTCAGAAATCCAAAGTGTATGGGATAAAATGAAGGGTCAATCAACAAATATAAGAATCAAGGAAACAATATGGAGAAGGTCAAGAAGTGGGAAAAGGGCCAAAACAAGATCTAGGAAAGGAAACAAAAATCAGAGCTCCTCCCCATTGGATTCGCCAATTTCTGTTACAGGTGAATCCCCCTGCGGACAAGTGGATTCCCTCTTGGTCTCTAGACCCCTAAGACCAAGACAAAAAGGGTGCTATCATTAGTCACTAACATCCTTTTAGATCTAATCAAGCTAAGGTATGAAGAGGAAGAAGGAAAGTATGTACCTTTTTAATGGCGTTCGTTCTTGCAATGTCCAAGTTGAGCTTCAAACCTAAGCTCCTCGATAGGTCCTGTAGAACAAACAAAGATACAACGAGCTTCCTATTCTATTGAGATTAACTCAAATACAGATCTATCTAGTGAAGACAAGTTCATGTGGATCAAACATAAACTTGAAAGAAACAGGCCAAACATGTATGCATATTAATGAGAACAAATGACGAGTACTTACAGACCAAACTTGATGAAGGTGCAACAACTTCTTCCAGTTCTCTTTGTCCAACCCCTTTGCTCAAGTAATCTAGATTGATTATGCTTCAATGGTGCCTCACTTATGAGATCATAAGTTTGGTATAATTCTCAATCTCCATATCCTCCTCTTCCATGGAAAGCCCTCATTATATAGGATTTGGAGGCTTAACCACCATGGAGAGAGGCTTAACCACCATGGAGAGGATCTCTCATCAGATCCACTAAGAAAGAGATCTCTAAGATATTTAGGGAGAAAATATCTCTTAAGGATTTTGGGGAGGAAATATCTCTCAAGGATTTTAAGGAGGAAATATTTCAACCATCTATGAGATCCTCCACCTTCCCTAAAAAATAGGAAACCAAATGTGAGGTGGATTCTCACACTTAATTACTTTCTTTTTCATGAATATTAATAATAATTCATGTCCACTTGGTTCTCACACTTAATCAAATTATTTTCCATGAATATTAATAATAATTCATGTGTACTTGGTATTTTGGCCTTCATGTAATATACCCCTCCTCCATATTGACTAGGGATTGTGACACAGGTTATTCCATGGTGTCAAGGTGTATGAGACACTTATATGAAACTTTACGACACTTAGGGCGAGATACTTAAGTGTGCAAATTTCATGCGTAACAGAATGCCCCCTAAAGTGTGAGGTCAGAAGAGAGAATGATGGCCGAAATACTTTAAAAATATTTAAAGCAAGGGTGTGGACTCAGAGAACCTGGTAGAAGTTGCAAACAACTATCAAACAAATGTTATGACATGTTTCAAACCCAAGGCAGGCATACCTATGCTTGAGTGATAAAGACTTTCCAGGTATGGCTGCCATAAAATACACTGCGGATCCATAATCATATTGACTAAAGAGTATAGCCACCAAAGATAACTGATTGTAGCCACGAAAAATACACAGTGGATCTACGAGACGACACGACATAGCCATGGACCAATACAAAGTGAATCTATGTAATAGTATATGTGTCAACCTTCAAAAGAAAAACCGTCGCAACCTGGGCAAATTATATATCAGAGTGATCATTCAACCCAGGGTATTCTTACCAATCCCGATGCAATATGATTCTAACCATGTGAATAGATGTCCTGATGTCGAACATGGAAGAAACCAATTGATTACCGATCAATGGTGTAAACCGTTAACAAGCGCAAGGGAAATCACCATTTATGTCAATGATTCCCAAGGCACTCTAGTACATTCCAACGAATGTGAATGGATGAGATGAAGTCGAACATCCGTGGAATCATCCGATCAGAGGTCAATGATGTAAACCCACTGTCGGACGCGAGGAGGCCTGCCATTGAGGCATGCAAGTCCCAAGGTACTAACTGGTTTCTAAGTCTAGCTCCTGGATAATGTGCTGAAGTCGACAGGAACAGACTCGTCGAGGGAGGGACTTGATGTATCCCCCATCAATGACACAAAACGGTCACAAAGATGTAATTGGTAGATCAAATGAACATGGACTGACACAGGTAGTGAAACACGATATGTGTGATGGCTGACTCTTAAAGCAGGTACTTCCCTTGAACATTGAGGCATAACAACATAAAATTGACATGGACAAAACTCGATAATGAAATGGATGTTGTGACTTTATTTCAGGTGACCCAAAAGAGTGAGGAAACACAAAGGATTGGTTCAATGAAGAGGTTCAACAGATTGAAATATGTGCAAAGATAAAATGTTGTGTTCAAGGGCGACTGTAAGGGTCACTGGTAATGTTCTCAAAAAGCTGCTTAGCTTGCTTCCTTCAATTTTTCCCCCATACAGATAGACGAGTACCTCTTTTTAATTTAATGAGCTCGAGGAGGGTAACACATGCTCGATATAACTCACCTTCGGTAAATCCCTCTTCCTTTGTTTAACGAACTAGAAGAAGTAAGCGTTCGGTCCTGTATGGGCCCTTCAATGTATGATTGTTTAATGAGTTCAGAGAAGGTATACTCGGTGGTTTTTCATATTTAGAGAGTCTAAAAACAACTTAAAGATGACTCCAATGTTGTCCTTTTTCATAATGTTAGTCTCGCGAGGCCGAAAAAGAGATAAATTATCACTCGAAAGACGCCCTTCCAAACCTTTTATCGAGTGGGAAAGGAATCAAGATCACTCGACAATATTTTCACGTTTAGAGAGTCTGAAAAGAGCTTAAAGGAGACTCCGTGGGGTTCCTTTTTTGTGTATCCATGTGAGCCTGAAAAAGAGATAAAAGTTTTCTTGGTTACATTCTCATGGTTTTACGAGCGTGAGAAAGAAAAAAGAATAAGCTCAGTACTCTGCCCCCAGCTTGAAAGTTAGTGGCTTAACTCTAGAATGATCGTTAAAGGTTGGAGACATGCCCCCAAGATTTAATTCATTCACCGACTTTGAGGTTGTCACCAATTTCTGTACTAGATGGAGAAAAATGATACAGGTGGATGAAATGAAGGTTCAAATATGAGAGCTAACGAAAGACTCGACTCGACATTTACGAGATTTGGCGAAAGACTCGACTTGACATGAGAGGTGATTGTTTCATTTTTTAATGAGCTTGACACAAGAAAAGAACTATGCTCAAGGCTCCGGGTTCAATCCCCAGATTTCTATTTCATTTTTTAACGAGCTTGTTACAAAGAGGAAAAACTATGCTCATGGCTTCTATTTCATTTTTTAATGAGCTTGCCACAGAGAAGAGAAAACTATGGTCGTGGCTTCTGTTTCATTTTTTAACGAGCTTGCCACAGAAAAGATAAAGTATGCTCGTAACCTCTGTTTCATTTTTTAACGAGCTTGCCACAGAGAGGGAAACTATGTTCATAGCTTATGTTTCATTTTTTAACGATCTTGCCACAGAGAGGAAAAACTATGCTTGTAGATTCTGTTTCATTTTCTAACGAGCTTGCCACAGAAAGGAAAAACTATGCTCGTGGACTTTTCTTGATCATGGCTTCCAAGAGGATAATGCTCTGAAAGGACACCACGTCGAGGGACAAAACTCGGTCATGGCTTCCAAGAGATCTTCATTGGATGGAAGAAGAATGCTCTGGAAGGAACACATGTCGAGGGCTGTGACATGGGTAAGGATATCGGGCTCCAATAGCCCTATCGAAGAGATCACCATGTCAACTACTAGATCTAAATCATTAGAAGTTGAAGTCATGGGAGACAATGCCACATAATTGACCTGTGGCAGGGGTGATACCAACTGCATATAAGACCTGGTTAGGGAGGTTATTGGGTTGATGGTAAATTCAGGGCCAACAAACAAAAGTTGATCAACAATCACCATTCTTCCATCGTGCGAGAAAGATATCACACGAAAAAAAGTGGACACAATAGCTTTCATGGCATAGACATAATCTCACCCAAGGAGTAAATCGAAATCCAAGGGGTCTTGGACTACCATAACAACAATAAAGATAGTTTTCCCTCCCAAAGTTATGGGAAATTGAGGGAGGATCCCTAAAGGGTGACTGGTTCTTCTGTTGAAAGCGAACAAAGTCTGGGTAACCGGCACAAGCTTAGGATAACCCAAAGCTTGCCAAGCAATAGAGGACAAAATACTAACGAACGAACCTTCATGTATCAATGTCTAAGGAACGACCCGACCACAAACCTGTACTATGATCTTGAAAGGAATGTGAGAGGGAATACAAGGTCCAGTTAGCACACCCCAATAAAAAATGATGGCCTCATTACTTGGAGGAGTTTTCGTAGGAGAAGGAGGAATGCCCCCGGCACGGTAGATCCTGTTTCAACGAGAAAAACTTGGGCAATATTAAGTTTACTCTCTAACGGGAGAGTAGGACCGATCGATGATGAGATCGGATCGACCACCTTGACACTCTTCAGAGGAAGTGTGCGATTGACTGATGATCTAACCGAAGAAACCACTTTGGCACTCGTCAGAGGAAGAGTGGGATTGACCGATGATGTAATCGGAGAAACCACTTTGGCACTCATCAGAGGAGTGGGATTGACCGATGAAGTCACCGGAGCAACCACTTTGGCACTCGTCAGAGGAGGAGTGGGATTGACCGATGAAGTCATCAGAGGAACCACTTTGGCACTCTTCGGATGAAAGATGGGACTAACCAAGGAAGGAACTGGATCAATCACTTGGCACTCATAAGAGGAGGAGTGGGATTGACCAATGAAGTAACTGGAGAAACCACTTTGACACTCTTCGAATGAAGGGTGGGACTGACCAATGATGGGACTAGATCAGTCACTTGGGTTTCACTTTCCAGATGAAAAGTGGGGTTGATCGATGACAGAACTGGATCAACTACTTTGGTGAGTGGTTCAACCGAGGATGAAACTAGATTGATCACCTGATCAATTGGATTGACCGAGGATGGAACCGGATTGACCAGTCCATCAACTAATGATGGGTTGGGAGAAATCTTACGATAACCTTTTGGAAGTTGAAGTTTTTCCAAAAGAGAAGAAGCCTCGTCCATGCGAGGACAAAGGTGAGAATAATGATCACCTTTGCATAACATACAAGGGAATTTGACAGTTGTCTTCTTCTTACCAACCTTAACTTCACTAGTTGACAGGGTATCACCAACATGACCAGCAGGGGCTGATGACGTGGAGGACCAAATTTCTAAGACCTTGGGAATACCAGAGCAATCCCTCAGAAAATGGTCACCCTTACAAAGACTGCAAGGGAATTTGGGTTTCAGATTCTTCATTTTAACCTTATCTACCTTATCAACACTCCCAGTACTATTAACAATAACTGGTTGCTTAGATCCAACATTGAATGTAGTTGGAGGCTTGGTCCCTTTCTGGTTCTTCTTCTTCTCTTCCCGTTTCTTCTTCTTCTTATCAACTTGGCTACTCGCTTGAGAGCGTTCACTAGGAAAAGAAGGAGAAATGGAAGGAGACCTGATGGGCGAAGAAGGAGAAATATCACCATGAGGTTGATGTGTGGGTGGTGTGCTTGCATCTGAAGCACCTGCATTCGAGATCACCGGAGTAGAAAACAATCATATCGGTAACCCAATTGTGAGACTTGGAAGGCTCAAAGTAGCGATGTAAGGAGGACCAACATTTCTGTAAGAAGGAAAAACAAAGGGTTGTCCTGGAGTAGGAGTTGCTCCATTGGTAGTTTCGAGAATTGATGCCATTAAAATAAATATCCAACCTAGATTCTGCTAGGGAGAACAAACAACACACACTAAAAATCTAGTAAGCAAGCAAGCAAACAAAACCTTCTCAAAATGAGCACAGTAGTTGGTGATGAAATCCAATGTCACTGAAACAAAGTAAGAAGGGGATGAGATAGAGTGGGTCGAAAAGTTACGTTGACGACCTTCTTAACGGACTTACACCTTGGTGCAAGCTCCCACACATAATCGTGGGTATACCCTCCAAGGAGCCCGAGTGAGTTTGGCCAACGTTGATTCCAGGTACCGTGAATACTTGTTTCTCCACAGTCACCTTGTGTAAATACCCTAAATAGATAGGCCACTAAGGTTACCAACTATAACAATGATGCATTGGGAAACGATCGACAGTCCGATCCACGCGTAAGGGCAGGGTATCTAGCCCGAAATCAACTTGAAAGGCTTCCACTCATCATTGTGGGTATACCTTCAAGAGACCCCCATAATACGCGCAATCTCTACACCAAGACCAATAAAGCAGGGTGAGTAAGTCTGCCAGTCTTAATGCGACCTCGCGATTGACCCTTGTGTAAGAAGGGCTTCCCAGGACAAAATGCAGCAATTGGATTTCACCGCTCCTTAACACAAGATCCTATGTTTGTTTGCAACTTTGTAAAGTTATCTTTCACACCTATTCCAAAGCCTTAAAACTAATCTAATGTAGATTTGCTACCATAAAATGTAAAAATGTCTAATCAATTTTTAGTTTAGCGCTTGATTTTTAAAGCTGTTGTTACTCAAAAGGAAAATGGCGTAGACAATATGGTGTTTTGACCGACTCGAAAGTTATGAAAAGAGATGAAGATGCAATCTTTTCATTTCTATGAAATATATGCTACAAGAAGGAGAAAACATTCATCATTACAGATGCACAATGTCCCAAAATATCAAAAAACATGCAATTCCACTACTTCAAATGTAATCTAATTTCACGACCCAAAAGCAAGAATGCATTCAAAACAATGAGAACTGAAAGAAAAAAAGTAGAATATTGTTCTAACAAGAACTCCATCAAGGATCCTAAAACCAACAAGAATCCAATGAGTATAATGAAATGTAGAGAAGAATCTAAGAAATGATAGGGAGAAAGAGAAAACACTCAAAACTGTCTTGACAAAAATGCAGCTAGAAAATGAAATTTTACGTTTCTAAAAGAGGCTTCAAGATCTAATCAAGACAAAAGAGAGTGACAAGCATTAAAAACCACCAAGAACCAATCCAAACCACTCCACAAACCAACCACAAAGACTGGGTAAAGAATTCCACAAAACAGGTTGAAAAAATCTAAGTGAAAGAAGGCAATTTCACTCAAAAAAGACACTAGCGTTCCCCTAGAAGTGTGCACAGAGTGCTACAACGCCCCCTAAAACACTGTAGGGGAGCCCTGGCACTCTGGTATGGCTTACAGGGGGGCGTTGATGCTCCCCGAAACTCTTAAAAATGCCCAAAAAATGCACAAAAAACTCAGCCATAATGCTTGAAAATTGGGGAATTTTCTAGTGAAGGTGGGAGAAGGTTGTTGGATGATGAACAACCAGGAATTGCTTGGGAGAAAGACCTCAAATATCAAATGGAATGGTGCAAAATATCTTTGAATATCCTTACAAAAAGTTTTCACTCAATTAGATAAATGAGAAGAAAACGACAAATTGACTCTAAATCGTCAAAGATAAAGAGTTATTCAAAGTAAGGAAGAAAAAGATGTCACAAACCCAAAAAATACATCATGCATTCTTAGATATCAAAGTTTTGGATACCCAAACAAGGATACACTGAGGTGATGAGAACCCTAAGCAAATGCAAACAAGAAAAAATGGATTCAGAGACTAAACTCCTGCAATATCTTAAACATAAAGATGGAAACGCTCTGGTGTAAGGGGCACTAGAGCATTCCAACGCTCTGTGAAGGATTGGCAGGGAGCACTAGCTCTCTGATAGCAAGGGAAGGGGAGCACTAGGCTTCAAAAAGTTCAGAAAAATACCCAAAAATCCAAAAATTCAAGCAAGTTCATAAATCCAAAGTGTATGGGATAAAATGAAGGGTCAATCAACAAATCTAAGAATCAAGGAAACAATATGGAGAAGGTCAAGAAGTGGGAAAATGGCCAAAAAAATATCTGGGAAAGGAAACAAAAATCAGAGCTCCTCCCTAGTGGAGTCGCCAATTTTTGTTACAGGTGAATCCCCCTACGGACAAGTGGATTCCCACTTGGTATCTAGATCCCTAAGACCAAGACAGAAAGGGTGCTATCATTGGTCACTGACATCCTTTTAGATCTAATCAAGCTAAGGTATGAAGAGGAAGAAGAAAAGTATGTACCTTTTTAATGGCATTCGTCCTTGCAAAGTCCAAGTTGAGCTTCAAACCTAAGCTCATTGATAGGTCTTGTAGAACAAACAAAGATACAACGAGCTTCCTATTTTATTGAGATTAGCTCAAATACAGATCTATCTAGTGAAGACAAGTTCATGTGGAACAAACATAAACTTGAAAGAAACATGCCAAGCATGTATGTATATTAATGAGAACAAATGAAGAGTACTTACAGACCAAACTTGATGAAGGTGCAATAGCTTCTTCCAGTTCTCTTTGTCCAACCCCTTTGCTCAAGTAATCTAGATTGATTATGCTTCAATGGTGCCTCACTTATGAGATCATAAGTTTGGTATAATTCTCAATCTCCATATCCTCCTCTTCCATGGAAAGCCCTCATTAT